>JAAEAF010006382.1:0-89420 GCA_011037195.1 Triatoma infestans | reverse complement strand
GGAAAGTTTAAGAGCTGAATGCGCTGTTCTTTCTCCTTCCATCAACATAGCAGCACTACCTGAAGAAGCAAGTGCTAACGCAATATGACCGTTTGAATGGATTTTAGCCAGGATTAAGGAAATTAAGAACGTTTTTCCAGTTCCACCTGAAGAAGCCAAAAATTACAATCCACCGGATTGGTTGGTCACAGCTTGTATGATGGTATCAAATGCTGTCTTTTGTTATTGAAGGAGTTTCAGTGTATTTTCTTGGACGAACAGCTGTAAGTCATTTCTGGTGTATGATTGCTCTCTGAGCAGTTCTCTCTCTAATGATCCTCAATGAAGATTAGCGCTTCATTCTATATTTCTTCCATGAAATCCAAGCTATGATTATGTGTTTCTTGACGCATTCTGTGCAGAATATCTTCGGCCATGTAGTCTTTGTATTTCTCCCACAATGTAGTGGTTGTGACGGGACACATATAGTTAAAACAATTGCTAACAGCGTACTTATTTGAAATCTGACTTATCACAATGATAGTCTTTTTCCAGCAAATTAAGTGCCTCGTACGCACTCCGGTACTTATTATATACTATTCCATCCACTGTTTGCAAGTGTATAAATGATAAAAATTGATATATAATTAAAATTTATATATATCAATTACACATATTAAATGGTAGAATTTCTATTTGAAATATTCCTTTTGGAAAAATCATTTAAGACAGCCTTTTCGAGGAGGAAGGGGTTAACGATTCCTGTAAAGTGATGTTTCAGTATATTACACAATTCATTTATCTAAATAATATTAATTAGAATTAAATATATTGTTGTGAAATTCCGAGTTTGTTGAAGCAAATTAGTAAACCGGAAGTGTGTTTTACTAAACAAGTTTTTCCAGTTTTCTGTGTTTTACTGCATAAAAACACCGACGGATTTCTTTAAATTAAATATACTTATTATGAATACGGGGTACTATTATTTTTGTTTACACATTTTTATTCCGAAGGGGAGGGTATGCTATCCTCAAACAGAACATGTTATTAAATTTAGATTCTCATAGTGAACAAGTAAACATTTAGTACAAATTATAAGAATATTAAGAATGTAAGAATATTCTTCATTTAGAAATTGAAGAATATTATTCCAGTAACAGATATTCCTGTGAGTGTTTCACAGGAATTGAAAAAAAAAAAATATATATAGAGGTAATCAGTTCTTTGAAGATAAAAATAGTATTATCGAACGTGTCTTGTTCACTAACAGTGACATAAAACAGGCCCTAGAAGTTGTGTAGGATGGAGGCGGAAGATTGGGAGTGAAAATTACCACCGGAGTTCCTCCTCCATCCTCTAATTTTCTACCTAACGCGCTGTTATTTTTGTATCCCATCGCACTTTTAACCAGTAACCATCTTTATACGTACGTTCTGGATAAAAATATAATATTAAATTAGAGTTCTTTTTTTTGTGTGTGTGTGTGCGTTGTTTGCTCTTTTATTCGCTTAGTAATGAAACAAGTTTAGCAGCTAACTGGGAAATTCTATTTAAAGTATTTTTGTAAGTAAACAACTTTTTTAAAAAAAAAAAAAAAAATAGAATAAAATAGATTACTTAATTTTAATTACAAGGTTATATTTAATAGATTTAAAGAAAATGAGGCGATTTTCCATTTTTGAATTATGCTGACAAAAATTGTATTTTCAAACCAATTTCTTAAAGCCATTTGTTACTTTCTCCTACTCCGACTAAGAAGAAGTAGTGCGATCGAGGCAGATATTCAAAATTGGGTTTTCATCGAAAATACATGTTGTAGGGTTCTCGTGTGTGTGTCTGTCTTTGCTTAATATCTCAAAAAAAAAGTAGCGCAGACAGCTTAAACTTAGTATTCTATTTCATCAGACACGAAGATTTCGGAAACAATCCGGGAAGTACAACTTTACTAAATTGTTTTTTTTCTTTCAGTTTTCGTGATTTTCTGGAAAATGGCTCGTACGATTTTTTTGAAACTTCCTATACTGTTTACACACATAAATACCTATCACCTTTATTTGTACCATTTTCTCCCAAAAAATTGATTGTGTATGTTAGTGGAACAGTTTTCTGATACTTTCCTCTGATTAAAGTACCACTTCAAATAATATATGATTTTAACACGTACATAATATTAATAATGCATAAACATTGATAAGCATTGATAGAATTCAAAGTTGAAACTAAATCGGTTTACCGCAACTGCGTTTTTATAGAATTGATTTTTGAGTTTTTTGGAATTTTTTTTCGAAATTGGTTGCATTTTCCTTAACCCTTTAACTGCTACGGACACATATATGTGTTCACTACTGGTCGTGCCTGCCACGCTATGGACACATACGTATATGTGTCCTGGCTGGTTGGGCCTCTCAGGCTATGAATACACATCTGTGTTTTTACGATTTTTCTTTAATTGCTGGAAGCACAAGTTTGTTATAACTATTGTAACGCAATCTGTTGTTTATTTCAATAGTTATTAGTACGTTTTCTAGACGACAGATGACATTCAGCAAAAAATATTCATTCTATAACTAGAACTGTTTGTGGTAAACACGTCGTCAAAGTTCTTTCCATACACTTTTTAATAATTTTTATTCCTGGAAACACCTGTTTTTCCCACTATTACGTCTCGAGACAGATATTTGTACCTTCAAAGAATGTTGGATTTTTCGTACAACAAAAGAACGAAATCCTAAATGAGTTCAGTTGCGTGTTGCACCCTGTTTTGAAATTTTTCAAACACAAAAAAATTTTCAATTATTTATATTTGTATTTATTAAATACACATGTTTTTAAATATTTGTAGCTTTTTATATTTTTACTGTTATTTATACCCAGTAAACGGTTTAAAAGCCATCAATGGAGGTAGTGATGAAGCAGTTCCATTAAAGTACTGAGTGTATGAGGGTAGAAATGGTAGGGAGACTCTAGCCTGGCATTCCCACTACACTGATTTGATATACTACGCAGCATTAAGGGTTAAACTTGGAATGCTAATTCACAAATATAAACATATCACTTTTATTTGAAACATTTCAAAAAAAAAAAAAGAAATTGATTTTGCCTGAAATTTGATTTCAAATATCATAGTGTTTTTTTTTTTCATGTTACAAAAGGCTTCTTCACGTTAATGTAGCCTCAAAAACTGAAACAACACCGGTTGTCTTGTTCAAATTTGATATTCAATATGAATTGATCTGTAAATGTTTGTTTTTGTAAACAATGTTTACACAAATTCATCACACCTTTAGAAAAAAAAAAATTAATGGATGGAAAATTTTTAAAGCTGTCTACAATATTTGATGAGGTAGAAACATTCTTTGTTTTATTTTTGATCAGTTTTCTCTGGTGTACAGTATTTTCACCAGGATAAAATTCTGCTTTATCTTTTATTATTTGTTTAATACTCCAAAGTCAGACTCACAAAAAATACCTTGCTATTTGTATTTTTGTCCTCTTCGATGATTATTACATATTTTTACTTTCTCTTACTCTTGCACTTGTTTTTGAATATCGTGAGTCTTTTTTTTTTTTTTTCAGTTTTTTGCGATTTGCTCAAAAGAGGCTGCGATGATATCTTTTTAACTACTTGTACTATCTGCATACATAAATATTAATCACTTTTTTTTAGAGACATTTCCCCTGGAAAACTGAGTTTTTGAAAGCTTGGGGGGGGGGGTTCTATAGCTTAAACTTTCTTCTAAACTCTAAAGACCCACATTTGTACAGTATATATATGGTTCTACCACGTATATAATATTATTGAAAATGTGGGTGCGTCCGCAGTGCTGGATAACATCCGGTATTTTATCCGTCGTAGCATGCCTATTGGTTTTGTTTCTGATAAGTTTCGGATTTTCATCCATCGTCTGAGCAAATTCACTAAGTTCGTATTAAGAGTTTACTTCAACGAAATGTTTCTGTTAGATTCACACTTGTTGGTTTTTTGGTTGTATATATGTGAGGGAGGTTATATTATACCATGTGTGTGTGTATCTCATGACAAAGTGGAATTATCATAAATTATGATTAGACGTTAGAAAAGTATGTATAATAAATAGCATATTCTGAAGGAGACTTTATAACTAAATTTTATTAGTGTTATTAAGCATGCTCAGTGTTTTATCAAGTCATTTTTATTAGGGGGGGTGGTTAAGTTATTTCAGGAGTATACTGTACTAATGTATAGGTAAAGAGTATAGGTAAAGAAGGGCAGAGTTTTTTTGGTTTTTGTTTTTTTTTTATAGCGGGGGGGCCAACGCACTGCGACCTTGAGCAGGTCTATTGTGCTATGCCCCCTGGATGCCACAGGCTTGCCCATAGCACCCGAACGGATGCCAATTGAACATCCGTTCTACAATATCTCCATCAGGTTGAGGTCCCTGAGGAATCCTAATACCCTGAAGGGCTCTAGAGAGGGTATATCCCCCTCCTCCACCTGGTAGCTACCCAGGTTCCTGAACCTTCTCTGAGTGGCAGCCTCGCAGTCTGTTAGGAGATGTATTGGAGTTTCCTCCAACTCCCCACAGAATCTGCATGAGCTGTCACTTTCCAAGCCCAGCTTCGCCAGGTGTCCTCTAAGTCGGCAATGCCCCGTGAGGAAACCCGTAAGTACTCAATCCAATGCAGGCCTCCGACCTCCGTTGGTTATAATTTCCCAAGCAGATCTTGGCCTGCCGCAACCTGGGGAGGGAGTACCAGAGTTGAGATCTCTTCGTCTCCGCTTCCTTCTTAAGTTCCTCTAACAGACACTGGTCGCTAATCCCACAAAAAGGTTCCGGCCCCAAAAGTGGTGTCATAGCGCCTATCTTGGCCAGGGCGTCGGCCGTCTCATTCCCTTCAATGCCAACATGCCCCGGCACCCACCAAAGTGCGACTTTGTTCATACTGCCCAGATCGTTTAGTTTATCTAGGCATTCCCAAACCATTTTAGAGTTAATAACTGGTGCACCCAGAGCTCTAATGGCTGCTTGGCTATCGGAAAGGATTACAATCTCCCGATTCCTATATCCCCTATCGAGGTTAAATTGAACGCATCTTCCAATAGCGTATATCTCCGCCTGAAAAATGCTGGGAAATTTACCCATGGGTTCCGAGTGCTTGATCCTTGGACCAACCACCCCTGCCCCAGTCCCCTCGAGGGTCCTCGACCCATCAGTATACCATTTAATGGCATGTTCCTTAATGCCCAACAGAGCGGATCCTTCGCTCCACTCACTTTTGGTGCCCAGCTTCGACGAAAAATTTTTTGTGAAGCTATACTTCTTAACCATACCATCCCTAGGGAGGTGCCAGATGAGGGAGCCCAAAGGTGAGAATACCAACTCTCTAACCCCCAGCCATCCCTCCCCTCCTGCACCACCCCTAGAGATCCTAAAAAGGGCCCCTTCGCCGCCCTTTCCATCACTAGGTGCAAAGGTGACAGATTGAGGATGACCTCCATCCCGGCGGTGGGGCAAGTCCTCATAGCCCCCGTCATGCACAAGCATGCGAGCCGCTGTACCTTGTCAAGAGTTCTCCTGACCGATACTTCTTTGGTCTTCCCAAACCAAGCCACCGCGCCATAGGTGATAACTGGTCTCACCATCATGGTGTACATCCACCGTAGGATTCTCGGGGGGGCATCCCCAGGATTTGCCCGCCATCCTCCTACATATCATGAGGGCGCCAGTGGCCTTATTAACAGTTGATTCAATGTGTTTCTTCCATAGGAGTTTACTATCAAAAGTCACCCCTAGGTACTTAACCTCCTTTTCCCACCCTACCTCTTCTCCGGCTAGCCGGATATTTTTCAGGCGTGGGAGTGTTCTTTTCCTAGTGAAGGGTATCACAGTGGTTTTCGTTGGATTAACCTTCAACCCCACTGAGACACACCACTCGCTAGTGATATCTAGACCCCTCTGTATTATGTCACATAGGGTTTCTTCAAACTTTCCTCTAGCAATAATGACGACATCGTCAGCATATCCCTGACAGGCAATGCCGACGTCCGTCAGTTTGTAGAGGAGCTCATCCACCACCAGGCTCCACATTAGGGGTGACAAAACCCCCCCTTGCGGACAGCCACGAGTAGTGCGGGAGCGGATGGTCCGTGAGCCCACCACAGTTTCTACCGTTCTTGTAGACAACATTTCCATCATCCATCTGGCGGTTGTTCCATCCACCCCCCCTTCTAACAAGGGCTCTGCCAACCGCCTCATGGGAAGTATTGTCAAACGCGCCTTCTATGTCCAAAAAGGCACAGATGGCCGTTTCCTTAACATCTAGGGTCCTCTGGATTACATCTGTCAGCCGATATAGAGCGGTATCCGTCGACCTTCCCGCTCGATATGCGTGCTGACAGGGGTGCAAGGGCACCCTCTCCAGAACACCTGTCCTGATATAATTATCCACGGCCTTCTCCATAGTCTTAAAGAAAAGACGTAAGGCAGATAGATAGGCCTGAAGGATTTGGGCAAGGTGGCATCCCTTTTCCCAACCTTGGGGATAAAGACCACCCTAGCCCTTCTCCACGGCCTCGGTATATACCCGAGTGCCAAACTGCTCCGAAAGATCTTAACCAAGTGTGGAAGAATCTCCCTTAGGCCCTTTTGTAGGAGGGCCGGGAAAACCTCATCCACACCAGGCGACTTGAAGGGCTGAAACTTATTTATTGCCCATTCTATTCTTAGTGACGTGCAGATGGTTCTGGCCACCTCCCAGTCATCCCTTACCGGTCTGCTGGGCCCTATCGTGTCAGTACCATCCTCTGGTGGCAGACTCCCCGGAAAATGGGTCTCCAGCAGGAGAAGAGCACGTTGCTCCCCATCCTGCGTATAGCTGCCATCAGGTCTTTTGAGTGACATCAATGCTCCAACACCGTGTTTGGCCATTGCCTTATGCAATCTGGCTGCCACGGGTGCGGAGCTGATGTCCTCACAAAATTTTTTATAACTAGTTCTTTTAGCTTTTCTAATCTCCTTGTTGTAGGTGTAAGCGCCCGCGTGTAGCTCTGCCAATCCCCAGTGCGCTTGGCCCTATTGCAGAGCTTGCGCACTTTGGATCTTAGATTTGACAGCTCTCTGCTCCACCAGGGGACGTCCCTACAGCACCGGAGTCTACTCACGGGGCAACTGTCTTCAAAGGCGCCTACCAGCGCCTCATTCAGTTCCTCTACCCTATGCTCCAGCGCCAAACGACACTGCGGCGCCCTCGCAGTGCCGGTACGATTTAGAGCGCAGCTCAAATTGGTAACAAATTCCTCCCAATTCGTACGTCTGGGGTTTCTCCACTCTGCACCCCCATCGCCAAACCCCTCCAGACTGAATGTAATAATTCGATGATCTGAAAGGGAAGGCTCATCCGAGACTTCCCAGCTCCCGACAAACTGCCCGATGCTAAGACTACCAAAGGTAATATCCAGAACCTCCTGCCTAGCCCTAGTTACGAACGTAGGTGACGCCCCGACGTTAAAAATATCTAGGTTATATTGGAGGATAAACTCTAAAAGGTACTCACCTCTTCTGTTGTTACTTCTGCTCCCCCACACTCTGTTGTGGGCGTTCGCATCGCATCCAATGAGGAAAGGCAGCTTCCGCTCCCGGCAGTATTCTACCAACCTCTGAACCTCCGCCGGCGGTACATCCCTGTCCCCAGCGAAGTAACTGGATGCTATCACAACGGCGCGGTTGTTACCTCCATAATTCAAGTGGGCCAAATGGATACCAGATCCCGCGTCGTGAATTCTGAAAAACATGTGTAATTAATATTATTTCTGATCAGGATACAGGCCCTAGGATTTTCACTTTTAGCATCCCATACTACCTTACTGTACTTACCTGACAGTCCACAAATCCGTCCTTTGACTGTCCACGGCTCCTGAATCAGCACCAGGCTAAGTAGCCTTTTGGCGAACAACCTCGCAATGGTGGCCGATGCCCCCTTTGCTTGGTGTAGGTTCGCCTGGGCTACCCCGGTACTCATTCCCGAAGGGTACTTGCTCATGGGGGGGGAGCACCCCCTCCTCCTCCCCCAGGAGCTTCTCCTCCTCCTCGACCGAGAGGCTTGCCCGGAGGGCTGAGAGATCCATTGCTCCCATGTCTCCCAGGCTCTCCCGTCGCTGAGAATCGTACTCGAGCCCCGGGGATGAACTCTCCCTCGGCGGCTCCTCTGCTGGAGTAGAGGACAAACGAGCTTGCTGCTCCTTATCATCCCCTTCACCCTCCAGCTTCTTCCAGCCTCTAATGGGGAGCTTCCCAAACCGAAATCGGATGGTTCCTCCTCCCCTCCTGACCGCCTCAAACGACTGATCGTCGATCGCGGCGGTCATCAAGAGGCCTCCATTCTCCTCTTTACACACGAGGATCTTCCAGATCTTCGTGTTTACTCCCACGTTCTGGGCATCCACCAAGGCCAAGACCTTCTTGATGCCCTTGTCCGCACTCCTTGGAAAGAAGGAGTGATGGTGTGCATCTTCGGGAAATCCTCTCCCGAGCACGCCATCAACTCCACTCCCGTCCAAGTACTCAGGGTTGATACCCTGCTCTGCAGCCAGTCCGCCGTGTGCTGATCAAAGCAATCTAGCCACAGCATCCCTGGACGAAAATGTATGCCCTCAAATTGGAGCTTATGCTCCCATCCAAGGGCTATTTCCTCCACAATAGCATCCTCCAGTGCTGTTAACTCCTCAGCACTGAGTATCACATCCGGGAAACCTCGAGGCATCACCCCAACCCTCACCGCCTGTACTGCACCAGCATAGCTGGTGCCAGGTCGGCAAAGGCTTGGGTTGGCCCCCGAGGAAGTCCCGGGATGTGTACTACCAGAAGGTACCACCCTTCTTCTTTTACTAGCGGTGGCGGGGAGGTTCCCGCTCATCCTTCTGGTGCGGCAGGGAAAGAGGAGGCACCGGGTCGGAAAAGGAGCGGAGGAAGAGGACGTTACCGCCACCGCCTCCAGGGCAACCGGGGGCGATAGATGACCCTCTAAGGAGAGGCCTCAGTGGTGCAGGCGTTCGATGGTATCTCCGCGCGCTTGCTGGGGGCATGACCCCCCAGGAAGCAAGAGCGGAGGCCGAGAAGCACAGAGCACAGCGGGTGAGCAGTAGCCCACCTCAGCGTGCTCATGGTAAGCGGGAGAGATATACAACACCTCCCGAAAGGAAAGGGCAGAGTTTATGGACAGTGAAAAGCTTGTACAGGTAATAAATAAATGTGAAATAGAAGCAGGATTTAATACAAGAAAATATGTAAGTAAGTTGATATGTAAGAAGGTTGGCAGCAAACAGCAAATTGGAGATGATATTAAAATAAATAATAAAGGATATCAAATGTATGCGTTATTATTTATCATGCTTATTTTAAATGATATTAATTTATGTTTAAATTACGAGTACATTAAGAATATGTTGAGAGTGATGTGGTGGCATTTGTAACGGTATTTTTAATAGGGCACGGTAGGATATTTTAAAAATATATCATGCAAATAATTTGTCTTTTAATCGGGGAAAGAAGAAAATTTGGTTCCACAGGTTAGAATATAACGAAAGTGCAGGCAGCATGCATTTTTTTTTTGTGAACATATATATATATATAAGTTTAACTTATCGCCCCTCCCTCTTAATACAAATAAATTGATAAAACACTGATCATGGTTAAACAACGGTATTAAAATTTAGTTATAAAGTATTCTTCAAAACATGCTATTTATTATACACTATTTTCTAACGTCTAATCATAACTTATGATAATTCCACTTTGTCATGAAACACGCACACATAGTAGCATAACCTTATAACCTTCCCACATATATACAACCAACAAGTGTGAGTGTAACAGAAACATTTCGTTGAAGTGAACTCTTTACATGAACTTGGTGAATTTGCTCAGACGAGGGATGAAAATCCGAAATCAGTCAGGAACAAAACCAATATGCATGCACGACGGATAAAGTACCGGATATATTAATTTAAAATTATTATTGGAATTTCAAATTTGAAGAAAAACGTTCAAACCAAGTGTCCGATTTACAGAATATATTTTTGAGTATTTTTGAATTTTCTCTCAATCGACTATAATGTATTTTTTTAAACTGGGAGTGCAAACGGCACACATATGCAAACCTATCACTTTTATTTGAAACATTTTCAACCGAAAAAAGTCATTTAAGGAGTGAGTTCTACAAAATTTGCATCATTAAATTCCAAATGTTATTCTAGTTGTGCAATGCTGTGGCGCTATCTTGTGGATTGTAGTTTAAAAACTTATATACCTGCCTGGGTAGGACTTACTCCGCCACTATCTCTACATTTATGTTAAGAGAAATTAGTAAAATTGGAAGTTTAATGAGAAAGTTTGTCATTTTTTTATATAATAATTATATCAGTAATAGCAAGCGGTAAGAGAAAATCGTATTATCATATTACAAAGTATTTTCCCCCAGTTTTTTATTTTCTCTGGCCTCTAGTAGAGGAAGCATTGTAATCGTGTCAAATTTTCAATATCGAGTTTTCATCGGAAATATCCGTTTCGAGGTCCCCTGAGTCACAAAAGTGGTTTTTAGCAAATGGTCTGTGTGTGTGTGTGTGTGTGTGTGTGAGAACAGTATAGCTAAAAAGCGACAAACCGTAGAAAGTTGAAACTTGGTATTCCTTTTAGGTATCACTATGGCATCTGACAGTAAGTTATCTGTCAAAATTTCTCAACCGGAAGTACCACTTTACTGAATTTTTTTTGTTTTGCAATTTTCTCGAAAATGGCTCCAACGATTTTCTTTAAAGCTTAGTATATGAACTACACATACAAAGATCAACAATTTTTATTTGATATATTCTCTCCGGTTAAAGTCATTTAAGACTACTTTTGGGGGAAGGGGTGGGATTTCCTCTAAAGTACTATCATAGTTTGGTTATAAAATTTTAACCATCTAGACAAAATTATTTAGAAATAACATAGATTTGCTAAAATTCCGTGTTTCGAGAAAATTAATAAACCGGAAGTGCGTTTTTACTGAACAGTTTTTTTGTTTTCAGTTTTCACGATTTTCTCCATAAGAAACACCGACGAATTTCATTAAATTTGGTATACTAACTATAAAATTTGTCAATTAAAATTTTGAAAACTGGAATAAGAGAAAGTTGTATTTAAAGTAGTATTTACACTAGATTTTTTTTTTGCAAATTATTATAAATCTATTTGAGTAGTTTAACGAAGAAAAAAACTAAAGAAAAATCAATGTAACTAAAAATAATGTATGAAATAGTCATAGTTGTAATATTTATGTATGCGATAAACGTTTTTTTCCTTGTTCGCTAGTAATAATATGTAAATGTCTTGTTAAGTAAAACTTTACTCAAAGTAAATACAGATATTTATTTACTTATTGCTGAAGTATAAATGAAGTGTGTGAAAGAGGGTGACTGAGTGAATGAGAAAGAAAGATCGATATAAATATCTATTTTAAAATCGAACTTCCATTGGTTTAGAGATTTTAGCATTACAAGAAGGATGTTTTTCATATTATTTACATTATTTACAGAAAACATTGCAATAATATAAAATTGTACACAATATAATTTTCAAATCAAACCAGTTTCTTAAATATATGTTATTACTATCAGTTTTATAGTATGTACTTACTTATTCATGATAGGTAGAAAATTTTTGTCTTCTATTATTTACTTTGGATTTTAAAAACATGCATTTTGAATTTTAAATTTGAACATTACGAAACCACTTTTTTCTTAACATATTTTTCGAAAATCTGATAAGACTGCCATATTTTTACTTAAAAAAAAAAAAAATTAAGATAAAAAGTTACAAAATAAGAAAACCCTAAAAAAAATTAGACATAATTACTTTATTTGATTTGTTTGATAATTAGTTTATATGATTTGTTTGGTGGTGCTGGTTAATTAAACTTTGACCTATTTTACTAGTCTGGGGTCCTCCTAAGGGCAAAAGTTGAGCCATATTTCTTTCCCCTTCACATTTGCATAATTTACTAATTAGTAATTAAGAAAGGATTCTTTATTAGGTTAACTTGGAACGTAAAAGAAAAAAATTTTTTATTATTTTTTTTCTTTCAGTTTCGCATTATTCTGTGCATAATGCTTTCTGCGATTTTCTTCATAAAGAATATCTTTAATTTCATTTGCTCATCATGGCAGAAGATAGCGCTTCTACGAGTCATACGCTCGTATATCGTCTAATTAGTCGTTACGGTGTAACATGGGCTAAAGCTCTTCTACTGGGTTAGTTGGAGGGAACTACGCAATACGCCCTCTCTCACGCAGTGTGTTGGCGAATGAGTTTCAAAATGAACATTCAAGCTTTCCTCGGGAAGCCAAGAGGTAGGAGAAAATTGGATATAAAGCCTAGCATCGGAGATCTTTAGGAAGTTGCCGGGTCAACTTTGAAGAGTAAACAAGTCTCAAGATCAACCTTGAAGGGTCTAAAAAACTAACGTACATTAGCTAATACATCGTTAGAATAAGCAAGAGTTCTATCTAGCCATATCGCTCTTCAAGCGCTTCACATCAGCCAACGCTACACCACTCTACTGCACCAACATCACTCCTAGCTCGATCACTCTGTCCTATAAAGTCATTCTGACCTCCTCATAAAGTCCGTAACTACATATATCGTTGTGTATGTTGAAGTAATTTGTGTGATCATATTCAGTACTCTACATCCTCCAACCTACTACCATTAGAATGCATGATTTTCTTTAAACTTACTACTAAGTACTAGTTCTGGGAGAGATGAGAACTACATCTTGCCTTTATCCCTCAGTGCCATTTTATTATAGTTAGCCTTGTGCAATAATGAAGTCAACTAAATATTAAATAAAAATTCCTGGTTTAAATAAAATGTGTAAAATATGAATTGCAGGAAGAAATAGCGTGTATGTATTTCACACCAGACTTTTTTTGTTGGAACAGCTTCATGCTTAGAATGACAAAAGATATTCCAACTTCTATTACAATGTTTCTCTCTTAACAAAAAGGTCTCTTATCCCGCGCCCCATGATTCACATTTAACCACGCCCATTGCTATTATAATTCAACCACTTACACCGGTTTGTTTCAATTTCTCTGTATTTGGTCTGTTTCTTCTTTGGGTTGGCACTCTGCTTGAAATTTATAACACGCAGTTTCCACTTTAAGAAACTATGCGAATTTCTTTTCATATTTGTAATTGTATAAATTTTAGATTATTTTCAGTTTTAAATAAAAATTTGCGGAACATCAGAGATTTTTAGCCATGGCAGCCTTCTTAATTACGACTGATGTCGGGCGTTCGCAATAAGTAATAAGTTTCTTTGGCCTGTGAGCAAATGAACAACATATCTTTAAAAAACGAAAATTCGTCTTTGAAAATATTGGTCATGGGTTGCAAAAAGAGGTGTTTTCGTCTTGGAAACTTTTTGTTTTGCTATCAACAAATTGTGGTGTAAAACATTCACTACTTTCTCTTACTTGCAATGTTTAGTTGACCTGACAATAAAAATGGTAGTGGGGATTTTACTTGTATACCTGAGCGGCCTTGTGTTCTATGTCAAAACCAACAAACCTGGTGCCAATTTTAATTTAAACTAACTGATAGACCTTAAATACACCTCATTAAAATCAATTTTTTTTTTTTAGAAAAATGCTTTAAATAAAAGTGAGACGTTTCTAACTATGCAACAAGAATTCCAAGTTTAAAGAAATTCGTTGTAACTGTTTTCGACCAAATTCTAAAAACTTCAAAAAGTTATTATATAAAATCGCACTTCCGGTTAACCGATTTTCTTTAAATGTAATATTCTATCAATACTTCTAATTTGTATTAATATTATGTAGGTGTTAAAAAACCAAATATTGTACTGAAATAGTACTTTAAAGGAAAGCATAAACCTACTGTTCACAAGGGGATCCGACAGGAAGTTAACTATCACAATTCCTCAACCGGAAGTACGACTTCACTGTAGTTATTTTTTGTTTTCTTATCTTCTCGAAAAGGGCTCCAACAATTTTCTTTAAACTTATTATATAAAACTACACCTATAAAGAGCTTCAACTTTTATTTGAAACATTTCTCCCGAAAAATTCATTTACAGAAGATTTGGAGGGGGGGGGGGGTTGATGATTATATTTTCATCTAAAGTGTAACGTGATGAGATAAGAGGAGTAATTTGTTTCTTAAAGGCTTTGGGGGTGTTTAGGAAAATATAATAATTTCATAAGTTGTAATAGATTTATCAAATTGTATCTACATTGTGTATATATATATATTTCTATTGTATATGTGTATAAATATGTAAATAAGAGTGATTGTATTAGTATGAAAGTAATTTATTTGGTTGAAAGAGAATGAGTGTTTATGTAGGTTAGATAGATCGGGATTGTAGGAATATCGAGTACTACAATCCCAGTAGTAGTTAAGTTATAGTATTAGATTTTAATTTTTATAGGAATGAAAGGTTTGTGTGCATGAGTGTGGGGGGCCAATATCGGCCAGGGGTGGCAACTTTTGGTCGTTTAGGAAACCTTTTTTACACTTTGTTTCTATTTGGGAGCCACTGATTCTAGGAGGGGAGGGTCTGAGCCGGGATTGGCAACCCCGGTACCTGTGTGAGTGTGAGAGTGTTTGATATAAGCCGATAGTTCTTTCCTGCGAATGGACTCATTCCTTTTTATTTGGACATGCATGAACTTATAAAAATTAGAATTTGTTGGTGTTGTACATGTATATATACTGGTGTAAGATTTTTAAGAGAAAGAAAAATGGCTAAAGACCAAAGCAGTCGATGCCATTAACCATTATAAAAAAAAAAAAAAATTAAATATGTGAAATGTTTTTGATGTGATGTGTTGTAGTGTAGTGGTAGCTTGTGGCATGGGCGGTTTAGTAAAGGGCTTGTGTGTATGTAAGTTTTAAGAGAAAGAAATATCAGAAATAAGGAAGTAGTCACTGCTGCTAACAATAAATATATTCTATTAAAATAATAACTACAAGTTATTTGCAATGTATAAACTTATATTGTATAATGTATAATATATTGTGGAACTGGCACTGATGCTAAGAGAGCGAAAAACAAGTGTTCTGCTTGAATGTCTACAACAGACTGTCCTGAAAGAATGCCTTCTAATTGTTCGTTCAAATCTTCCCCTTTGAGAAGAAGGGGTAGACAATTGAACTCTAAAAGACAATGGTGGTCTTCTACCTGAATAGTCCCTTTTGCCAGGGAATGTTACATTTTTCTTGATATTACAAATAAAATATTTTTCTATATTTCTGGCATCCATCACATATGTTACCTAAATTCCGAGTTCGATGAAAATTGATTGACCTATTTCTGAACAGTTTTTTTTCAGTTTTCTACGATTTTCTTTTATTAAATTTGATTTAAAATTGATGTAAAATTATAAGGTTGGAGAAAATTTGTCAGTTATAAATATTAGAAAAGAATTTGTTGACCGTTGATGTATTATGTTATGAAGAAATTTGGTGAGGATAGGTCAATAATTCTTGACTAGATTTCTTCATAACATAGTTGTAACTATGTAAACCGCAGTAAGAGAAAGTCGTGTGAGTGTTTCATATCAGATTTTTAACAACTCCCTCCCCCGAGATGTCTCTCTGCCGCTATATTTTGTTTCAAAACAGCACAAATATGTTTGCAGAAATAGTTGAAATGTAAATTTAATTGTAATATATTCTTCTCTTTAGCAAATTGCGGCACCAAAACTGCACTCTCTATCATCACTCTTTTCTTTCCCCCCTCTAGTGTGGTAGAATTGTGTAAGTCTCCATTCTCTCAATGCTCTCCAAACTGAAACTAATTAAATTACCAATTCACTGAATACGTATCTGATAATGTATATGTTAATGGTTTATAAACCAGATCCCTAGCTATTAAATATACATATCTTACACATTAAACTGCCTGGATTGTTAACCTTCTGATTTTCTTATCCTAACAAAATAGTTAAATAGTTCTATCAGTATTATTATTATTATTATTTTCTTATTATTTTTCATATGGTTTTTTCCATATCTACACATGTGGTACTGCAGGAACTTCCTAACCAATCGCATCGTGTCGAGGAGAACCGCCTTTTGTGCTTCTGTGAGCAGGTCTTTGGACAGGCCCAACTCGCTAATAGTGTTGCTTTTGCCATTATTATTATTATTACTACTTTTTCTAAATTTAAGGCGCGTCAACATCTATGGTCATTGGCGCCCGGAGCCTTCTCAGTGCACTGCCGGCCGCCGGACAGTGTTTCTCGTTACAGACAACACTGTCCATCACCGGACAGTGAGCTGTAGAGGCTCCTAGGAGGAAAAATCTAAGGGTAGCGAACCCGTGTTCTCCGCGTGGGAGTCTAGTAGCATAACCACTTAGCTGTTCCCTTTCCCTATTATTATTATTATATTATTATTATATATTATTATTATTATTATTATTATTATTATTATTATTATTACTATTATTATTATTATTATTATTATTACCAGTTTTTCTCTATAAGCGATTCTGTCCTTTGCATTATTAGTAACTCGATAGTACGTTCGCACGATAAATTCGTTAACTTCTCGGGTCCACTTCATGCGAACGCACCTGCGGCGGCCTGCTTGAGTGGTCTCAGAGAACATCCCCCGAGAGACACTATCAGCAGTCTCAGCCTGAGATGAAGATGAAGTTTGGCTGATTCTTGTGTCGGCTTAGTAGTTTCGGGTTGTCCGGTACTAGCCCGCCTATTCAACATAGTACCACCAGCGGTTCGCCCGCTGTCACGTCCAGCGCCTAGCTCCAGACGTGCCCTGGCGATCCCCAGGCAGCGACAGTATAACTCGATTCCTTAATCTTCTCTCCATATTTGAGTGTTGGTGTTTATACCTGCAGCCAGGTTATGAATGGAAGAGGAACAGAGACTGGATAAGGATAAAGGAAAAGGGGAGGGAACCCTCACACTCACGGACAGTGAGTTGGAAGGTCTCTTTTAGTCGCCTCCAACGACAGGTAGAACGACAGGTGTTCTAACCCGAGTCTTCACAGGTTTCATTATTATTATTATTATTATTATTATTATTATTATTATTATTGAATAGTTATATGAAATACTCTTCCATTAAACTCTATTCAAATTTTCACCGCTATTACAAATTTGTTGTACCTTTTTTCTACTCCATTAGTTTCATTTCGGTCCGTATTTAGGTGTATAACAAGTTTTTTTTGTCTATCTCATACTTAAAATTAATAAATCTAAATAGTTTAAGTGTTGTCCGAGTACCCGACAACCACAATTGATTTTGATCAAAATCGAGTAACCGGAATTACCACTTCACTTAATAGATGATGGTTCAGTTTTTAGCGATTATTTTCGAAACTGATACCAAAGTTTTTCTTTAAACTTTGTGTATACACTACATACATATATATACTTAGATCTATGAAAGACACCAACAGGTTTCATTAACCTTGATATACTACCCAAACATACATAGATCTTATCAGTTTTTTTTTTGAAACAGTATTCCTAGGAAATTTATTTAAGAGATGTTGTGAGGGGAGGGGGAGGATGCCAATGTAACTGTAAGTTGATGTAAGAGAAAGTCGTGTGATTGTTTCACACCGAAGTTTTAGGAAAATTACTTTTTGGACGGTTACAGAGATACAAAGTTAAACTAGAGGAGAGTTAAAATTTCCTCTAATCTGCCTATCCGGTTCAACTTCTGGATCTTTGTCTGTCTCCATGATTATAATATACATAAATTAAATGCAATCGCTAGAATTGACAAAAAATCTGTTATAAAACGGATCCCACAATTTTCTTTCAACATCATATATACTGTTAACATACGTAAATACCTATCACTTTTACTTAAAACACTTTCTTGGGGAAAATTGATTCTGAGGGAACAATAGCATTATGCTTTCATCTAAAGTACCGTTTCAGTACGGTGTATGGTACTGTCAGCTAAACATTATTAATATCAATCACAAATATTCCAAGAATTTCAAATTTGAAGTATTAATCGGAATTGCGATTTTAAAGAATTGTTTTTTTTGGGGAATTTTTTCGAAAACTGCTCAACCAATTTTCTTTAAATTTTGAATAATGACTGCACAAAATAATATAACTTTTATTAAAAACTAATTTCCAAAAAAACGAATTTTATGGAGTCCTGCGGAAGTTGTGGCGTAAAATTTCCTTCAGTGCTATTAACTCTGTATTCCGGACTATAATATAGCTCTACATTGGAATGACCACCTGGTAGGCAAGGGTGCCTACCAGCATGTAACCCCCACCCTCCTATATTTATATTTAGAACTCTGGTAAACAGATTTCGAAAGAAAATGAAAGAAAATTTGGTTTTTAGCGAAAAGAAAAAGTGCGTGTGTGTGTGTGTGTGTGTGTGTGTGCGCGCGCGTATGTATATATGTGAACAGCATAGCTCAACAACGAAAAACCGTAGAAAGTTGAAACTTGATATTCCGTTTAGGTATCACCATGGGATCTGACTATACGTTATCTGTCCAAATTTCTCAACCGGAAGTACCACTCACTAATTGGTTTTTTCACTTTTTTGCAATTTTCTCAAAAAGGCTCCGACGATTTTCTTTAAACGGTATATCAACTACACATACAAAGATCTACAACTTTTATTTGAAACATTTCTCTGGGTAAATTCATTTAAGGGCACTTTAGGGGTGGAGAGGGGTTATGTTTTTCTCTAAAGTGCTATCCTAGTTGATTATACAATTCTATTATCACCCAGACAAAATTAATTAGAAATAAATAGATGGCCAAAATTCCGAGTTTCAAGAAAATTAGTTAACCTGGAAGTGCGCTTTTACTGAACAGTTTTTTCAGTTTTCGACTAATTTCATTAAATTTTAGATACTAACTATAAAATTTGTCAATTATTATTTTGAGAACTGGAGTAAGAGAAAGGTGTGTGCGTGTTTTACACCAAATTTTTTAATAATAGATTTTATATATAATATTTGTGCTACAAGCTGTCTGTTTTAATCAAACTTTTGGCTGATAATGAAGCTGACAGAATTGTATTTGTTAGGATCATCGGGTTTTATCCGACTGGCAAACAAATATCTAGCTAGTACGGTGCGGAAGGGGTGGGAAGTCCAAACTTTTTAGTACGGGCCAAATCATGTATATATTTTATACTATTTTATCGGCCAAAGTAAACTGTCTACACTTTCTATTTCTGATCTAAATGGATTTGTGTACTTCCTGTTCTGCTCTTAGTCCATGAAATGCGAACCAAATTGATTGTTCACAAATTTCTCTATAATTGATTGATTTCTTGCTGTTCTTACAACTTAAACTTCCCTAATAATAAGAAACAGCTGTTGATATTTTTAATGCGGTCTCGCTTCATTTTTACCAATATTTTAAATCTTCATTTTTAACATCATAATAATAGTAATAATAATAATAAGCCTTTAATTTCATATTTTACATAAAATGAAAAACTTTAAATCTCAAATAAATATCAAATAAGTTAAAGAAAATAAAAGAAATATCCACTGAACAATTTAAACCAAAATAAAATAAAATCATTAAAAACTAAAACTTCTCTACTTTATTACAATAAATTTAAAATTTCTTTATTTCAATTTTTAATATCATATTGTACTTGAATAAAACCAAAAGCTGCCCTAATTTATATGTATATATATATATTTTTTCTTTCGAATGTAAAATATGTATGCCTTCCCCAAAGGGAGATTGTGGTCCTTTCCGGCGACGAGCCCTAGGTTTTAACAAAGGAACATTTAAACGGAAATGATGTATCTCTTGTTGCATTCGCCCCTCCTTTTCTGATGTTCAATCATTGATCTTGTAGTTAAAACATTCAAATCTCTCGTTTCAGTTTATTCCGTGTATGTAGGGAAATGATTTCATCTGTTATTAATACATCATTTCCCTGGGGTTGTTGGCTTGAAGCTCTCTCTCTGTCTCACTCCCCCACTTTCTCTCTCTCTCTCTCTCTAGCGCATGCACACATTCTCCTCCTCTGGGCTTTTACAATCATTTCAACTAACCATATCCGTTCATTCTACTAGATCTGTGGGCTCCCCATTGTATTGTAATATATCACTATCGTATGTTCGCTATTATCAGCCAAATACTCATCACCTCTCTTTCTTGTATTTTATTTTGTAGAAGGAAAAGGGGGGAGAGAAGATTTTATTACTTTCTTTCTTACTGCTGTACGGGGAAACTACTATGATGTAATCAAGAATTTCTTCTCATTAGTAATTTTTTAATTTAAATTCTCATTCTCTTAAATGCTTTATGATAATGTTAGACTGGAAATAATCTCTCAAGAAACCAGTGGTAAAAAAAATGGCTCAAATAATAGAACTTACCACAAAAACACTCTTTTAGATTCTATAAAGGGCAACAAAATTATTAGAGATATTTTCCGTGGTAGCCTGCTTCATTTTGTGGTCATCGACCGGTTTCGGGCGTTCGCCCATCTGATCAGGATGCTTTTTGTCAAACATTGTGATAATATAGAACTAAACACTCGTTTAGTTAAGTTTAGTTAGATTTAGTTAATACACAATAACAAAATTATTATTGTATCTAAAAATTAAGTGGTTACTATTTTTTTGTTAATGGTTTATATTCATAATAGATATTTTTCTCTTTAGAAGTTTCCTTTTTCCAGTTACCGTCTACAAACAAAAGTACCTATCACGTTTATTTGAAACATTTTCCCGGGAAAATTATTTGGGGGGGGGGGAACAGAACAGGATAAAGATTTCCCCTAAAGTATTAATTCAATTAAATATATTGTTTTTACTATCTATATAATATTTATTTATATTCAAAGCATTGGAGATTTTAAATTTGAAGAAAATCGGCTTACCGGAAGTTCAACTTTATAGAACAGGTTTTTTAGTTGTTTTTTTTGGAATTATCTCGAAAATAACTGAAACGATTTTCTTTAATCTTGGAATACTAACGGTGCAGATGTAAAACTATTACTCTTGTGGAATTCGTGGTGTTTAACTGGACGGGTTTTGTTCCATGTTAGTGGCGAGCTCTTCACTTCCTTACGTGCTTGGATTGGTGGATTGACACGTGTTCCTCTAGCCTCTATATTTATGTTTAGACAAATGGGCACAATTAGAAGTTTATCGAAAATTTGTCATTCTATGTATAACTAGCTAAACCCGGCCACGCTTCGCTACGGCTCAGTTTGATTTTAATTATAAAGGAAGTAAATAGAAGTATTATAGTTAACATAGATTCAGCAAGAAAACAAATCATTCAGCTTAATACCCTACTCTGCGTTGCTGTAAAACTGAAAGGAAAGAAAGAAAAACATTTTTTTTTTAATTGAAAGTCTTTTTTTATTGTAAAGCTAGTGAATGGACTACATTTTTTTGTTTGTCTGTTTTTCTGAATAAACATAAAGATCAGATATAAAACTACATCATTCTAAACAGAATCGCTGGTGAAACAGTGACATACAAATATACTTTTACCGAAAGTTTACCGACTCTGGAGCATGCGACATATAATTGCTCATGAGAGAATTCAAACCGCACACTTGCAAAGATTGTCCTTGTGCTTTATTGATAGTCATTGCGAACGCAAGACGTATTGGAAATTGAAGTCGTTTAAACTCGAACGGCATATCTGTCGGAATGAATGGTATTCGTGGAAGTAGTAAGTCTTCACCTTTATGAGGCCCAATGAGAATTGTTGCTTCAATTAGATTATTCATCAATTTTTGAACTACTGATCGTATAACATTGCATAACTTTGGCTGATTGATGTTTCGGAGTATAATTGACACTCCAATTTTCAAATTTAGAATGTGTGATGGTAATCCGGGAACATCGAGTGAATTAAGAAATTCCGTTGGAAAATTCGAAATGTATGTATGTCATTGTTTCACCTACGATTCTGTTTAGAATGATGTACTTTATATCGAGTACGTCGACATTTTTAGCCGCTAGAATGGCTTTTCCGCTTAAGCATGCGCGATTTTGATAATTTGTTTCGATGCTTTGGAATACCTTGTCTACTAATATTGCGCGAGACTGGTTTGAGGTACTTCGAGACTAGTGGCGGTGAGAGATACATATAAAGTAGTCGAGAAAGAGGTTCAGAGAGCGCGCCACCATCGCAACGCGTCTGATTCCGTCTATTTCTGCCAACCTCGTGAAACGCTCGGAATTTTCCGTTTCCGTGGGAACTTCGGAATAAAAAGTATATATAAACAGTCTTATATAGAAATGCAACGTTGTGTAAAAAATTTAAGTCAATCCATCGACGACTACTTTTCGAGTTTTATGGCCACAAACATACGGATGCAGATTCTTATATATATAGATTATATTAACAAGAGAAAGAGAAAGTTGTGTGAGTGTTTCACACCAGATTTTTTTAACTTTTTATGTTTGAAACTATATATTTATTTCCGATTTTTTTTAGTAAAATTCATCATTTAGAACTAAAAAAAAAAAAAAATTACAGTATGAGTGTTTCACACTAGATTTTTATTCTAAGAGAATGAATAGATAATTAAATATAAAAGCAGCGCAGTATTCCATAAATATTTCTTTAGTTGTCAATTATTTTTAAATCACTTTGAGAAGGATCAAAGATTAGTAGCAGCAATAATCCTCCAACCCATTGATCTCTTGATATAAACTAAATTTTTTAAACAGATAAATCATATCAAAAATAAATTACATATTCCTACAGGAAGTCTATTATTGAGGTTTTTCAAATTTTTATAAATTAATTTATCACACGTAATTATTGTAATAAAGAACTATAATATCAATAAATTGTAATTTAATAACAAAAATATAGGAATATATTTCGTGTAATATCTAAATTTATATTTATGAAGTACGTCATAAAAAATTATACTGACAATTATAATTTTATATGGGTGGCCATATATTTATGTAAGCGGGGTATGTATGCACTTTATTCGCTTCAATATATTATTTATTTTAATTTTAAAACTGTCTTTAATTTAAATTATGGCACTATTTTTTGCTTTAATATTCCTAATTACACGATTTATGTCGTGAGATTTTATAAATCAGTTATTTGAAGTTTTTTTTTTTTTGTTTTGTTTTGCATAATTTATTTAATTTCATTTAGCTGTTAACTTCCGGTTTTCTCAGTTATTATTGTTACATTACGAAAGCCATGCATAATAATGAATAAAATGTCGTTAAATTTCATGTCTTCTGGGACTGGAAAAAGTGTTTTTTTTAGAAATTAGTTTGCGTATATGTATGTGGTGAATGCGTTTGACTAAGATTTTTCAAAAAAAAAAAAATAAATCAGACAATGCTCAAACTTGATATTTCTTTCAAATCCATCAACCGGAAGTCCGACTTTACAATTTTCTTCTTCTTTTTTCCCAATATATTCGCTACATTTGAAAGAAGAATAAGGAATAGAAAAATTATTATCGTTCAAGTGATCAATTTTAAAAATTGCTTAGCACAAAAAACCATAAAGGTCATAAACTTGCGTTGAATTTGAAATATTTACTGCATCAATTGGAACAGCCGCTGTTTTTATGTGTATTCAGTTTTATTTGCATTAGTTATATGTGGAACGTACTTTTAAACTGATTAAAATGCATTTACATAGTATATATATATATATATGTTACGTTCAAAGACCGAAAATGCTCATTAGGCGAAAAAACAGCTCACAACGCGTTGTGGTCACTGTAAAACATCTACATCGCGAAATTAATGTTATGGCTCTTATGAAAACGCTCACGACGCGTTGTGGCAATCACAGAAAGACCACATAGCGAAATTCGTGCCATGGGTATCATGCTATACGACCACAATGCATTGTGGCAATGAAGTAAAGCCATGACGCGTATGGAACCATATTAGAATACGACGCGAAGTGATTTGCGATATGGGTTCTACTAGTCTCGAAACGTTTTGGTAGATATCCTTAGGAAATATTTTTTGTTGCCAAAATTGAAAACCGCTGCATGACGTATGCCATTATTAAATACAATATAAAGAAATCGTGTCATTAAAATAAAAGGACATTTGTTATTTATTAGGATTACTTTATATTTAAAAAAAAAAATCATTAAGTTTTGTTTCATTAAGTAACATTTCATATTTTTCTGTACTCATCATAAAACTGCGATCAGTGCTTCTTTCCACAAACTCACGTAATTTATCAATAAAACACTTCTTTTTTATTGGTCATGATATACGATCACCCTCAGAAACAGACAAAGAATTGAATAATCAACTCTACTGATGGTTTAATACTTCGTTGTACTCAAACCGTCAAGTAACAACCTATCCGTCGTGATATGGTTACACCAACTAGTGCTCAGAACGCGTCATGGCTTTTCTTCATTGCCACAATGCGTTGTGGTCGTATAGCATGATAGCCACGACACGAATTTCAATATGTGGTCTTTCTGAGATTGCCACAACGCGTCGTGAGCGTTTTCATAAGACCCGTAACACGCATTTCGCGATGTGGATGTTTTACATTAACCACAACGCGTTTTAAGCTGTTTTTTCCCTCAATGAGCATTTTTGGTCTTTGAGCGTAACATATATACAAATTATTACATAACACTTGTAAATAAAAATTCTCACTCTCTATCTCCCTCCCTCGCTCTCCCTCTATGTATATATATATAGAGAGAGAGAGAGAGAAAGAGAGAGAGAGATATGTGTATTTAGAAATATATATATATATATATAAATATATATATATTATATATATAGACAAGTAGATAAGGTACTGTAAGTGACAAAGTATAATGAGAGCTTTATATCAATGCAAACTTTGCGCCACTTTGAATCACTCTACAGTACATTAAGTTCATACATTTTCGTTCCACTGTAAAATCTCTCACTTCCATTCAACCATAATTAATAACGAAACATTTCAAAATATTACTATTTTAATTAAAATTTTCATCATATTTAATTAACTTATTATTTATTAATTTTTCTTAATTAATAATCTTTTTTTTTTTCTATTATTCACTCATTATTAAATTACTATGTTTGATTTACTATGTTTGATAGTTAAACACTTTTCGGCAAATTTATTAACTTCTTTTAAGGTTTGTACAGTAGTTACGAAATTCATTACAATATAATCTTTTAGATTTCCCCTGCCAAAAAAAAATTTTCATGAAAGTGCGCGTCGGTGGTTTGCTAGAAACTGACATTTCTCCCACATTGCCATGATCCTCTCCATGGGTTGTTACACATTGAAATCCAATGAGGCTGTAACGACCCTGAAGAGGCTCATTGCAATATGGGCGAAACGAAGCATTGATGCTGTCTCAACCCGAAAACTCAAGAGATGTTTTTATGCAAAACAATGTTGAATATTAAATAAATAAATAAAAAAATCTGATGTGGACCACTTACATGACTTTCTCTTACTACCACATTACGTAGTTATTATTGAAAACTTTTAAACTTATAATTTATATTAAATGTTTACTTGATTTCAATGTTATAACAATGGGAAAATCTACATAAACTTAAAAAAAAACGACTTTTTCAACTTATACCTTTCTATCGACTACCATTTTTTCTGATTCATGGAACGGGCCTCAAAATATTGTAACTCAGCCAGTGGTGTCATCTAGGAGAGAAGGCAGGTACCTAAGGTTCTCTTAGTGGCCGCAGGAAGCGCTGGCGGCCCTCTAGTTGTCTCTGAAGAATTGAGAAGAGTCTAGAAGGTTCTCTACCGGTATTTTCTCACAAAGAGTTGAGAGAGTTTTCCCAGTTACAAACAAAGTCACTAGTTTTCTGAAAAGTGTATAAAAAGTGAACAAAGTGAACTTTTGTGGTTTAAACTGTGAAGTAATTATTATTAAGTGTTGTATTTTGTAATTTATTGTGTATAACAATAAATTGGTGTTCTTTATTGAAGTTTAGAGTATTTTATCTATACGAACCACTTAAAACTAGTTGCAGTAGATAGTCTAGAGGGAAAAACGTTACAATATGTGTTTCCGGAGAAATTTGATGTCGAAAATGATGACACGACTGTAATGTTTACTTTTTTACAGCACTAAGAAGAAGTAAACATAAATAAATCTAAAGAAGTCTGTTAAAGATAGTCTGTTGAAAGCAAAATTTAAAATATTTCTACCAGTGCTCAATGTAGGCTACAAGAAGCGAACATTACTAGCCATTTTGCAATATTAAGTTACTATTTCTAAATCACTTTTAACAGCATTAGATTTCGTCATAATAATTAATATAATAGTTTAGTCGCGACCGTGATATAGTTTTGTAATGTTAAGGAGTAACCATGCAACTCATATGACACAAAAACATTCCTATAAAACCACGGTATAATTCCAACTATTTTCTAAAAAATGCGATAAAGAAATCTGGATTGTTTTTTTTTTCATTTATTTATTTGAAATTTACAACTATAAAAGCAATGCTCCTGTAACTAGTAAATATGATAACAAGTGTATACGTGTAGGAGTTATCACCCATTTGGTGACTCTCCATGTGACTTTTATTTACTGACCTCCTACGACGAGGAAATCGCGCGGCCAGCGCCGCTTCAGACGTCGAGTCGGGTCGTTAGGAAGGGATGAAGATGAGAGGTGATGAATTAGAGGATTAGGATGTTCTGAGAGGCGGGAATGAAACTTTTTATTGCGCGCTGGAATTAAGTCTGTAAGAAAGTTATATTGAGATCATTGTGGGTAGTTTTGTTGGAGAGATAGTATGGAGCATTAGTTATGCGGCGAAGAATTTTTGATTGAAGAGACTGAAGACGGTATAGATATTGGAATGCTTGGCTGACCACCACAATTCGAGTACGTAAGTCCAGATCGGTTTGAGTAATGCGTTGTATATAAGTACTTTATTGTTCAGTGTCAGTTTTGATCGTCTATCAAGCAGTCGAGCTAGTAGATAAAATCATTTCTTCATTTCTTGTCGTTTGAGTCTTGTGTGTGGATTCCAAGTCAGGCGCTTGTCAATGTACATTCCCAGATAACGTACGGTGTCCGTACAAGGGAGTGCGGTATGGTTTAAATAACTGGAGAACAGGTGGCACGGCGAAAGTGAATGTAATTTGTTGGCATTTGCGGACATTTACTTTCATTTTCCACTTAACAAACCATTGTTGGAGAGAATTCAGATGTTGTTGCAGAGTACGAGTTGACTGCACCGGGTCAGAGTGAGGAGGGAGTATGGCAGTGTCGTCTGCGTAAGTGAAACTCGTGGTGTGAGGGTGAGTTGGTATGTCGGCAGTGTAGAGTATGAAGAGTAGTGGTCCGAAAATACTGCCCTGAGGAACACCGGCCTCTGCAGGGTATAGAGGAAAATGCGGTTCCCTGGTTGACAGAGAAATATCTATTGGATAGGCAAGACCCCTTGGATAGAATTAAGTAGTAGGTGTGAGGAAAACAGTTTCTGAGCTTCCACAGTAAACCCGGATGCCAAACTCGATCAAATGCTTGCGCAATGTCGAGAAAGGCACCCGAGCAATACTCCTTCCGCTCTAGAGAAGAGGCGATGAGATCTATGACACGATGGCACTGGTGAATTGTGGAATGAAAAGTACGGAATCCAAACAGATGATGAGGAAAGATGTTTTGCATATTTAAAGAGGAGTAGAGGTAGAAGTAGCTTTTCTAGAATTTTTCTCATTATTGGTAGAAAGCTTATGGGATGATAAGAAGTTTGGAGATGATGAGGTTTGTTGGGTTTGGGGACCATTTTAATGACAGAAAACTTCCATTGTATAGGGACGTATGTTGTACGGGGAACTGAATTGTTTAGAGTAATAAGAATTATAGAGTAATGCTTTTTTGGGGAGATTTAATACGATTTTTGAAGTAATTAAGTCAAAACCAGAGGCTTGTTTTGCAGGAAGTTGTTTAATAATGTAAGAGACTTCCGTTGGAGTAAATGCTTTGGGAGACGTAGAAAGCTGTAGAGGAATAGAAAACTCCTGCTGTACTTGGTTTGAAAAATTGGCATCAGAGATATCTGTGTGAGGTGTAAATACTGACTGAGGTTAGGAATTCCGCAAATAAATCTGCCATTTCTTTGGCTGATTTGGCCCACGTCATATCGTTCTTACGTAATGGAGAAGGGTTTCTCGATAAGAAAGAATTTGTCTTGCCGTCCAAAGAGATTTATTTGCAATGGTAAGGGAAGCTCTGCAGTCGTCATATCTTCTACTCGGTATTTTGTCAAGGCGGTTTTTAATTGTTTAGTGAATCTGTTGTAAATTTTCTTGTGAGAGTGGTATCTGGTTAGGTGCCATACAGATCTGACCCTGCGTTTGTTTGTAATTAATGTCCTAATATAAAGAGGCAGGTTACTGTCGTAGGGAGATCTGTTTAATTTACTTATTGTCGAGTCCCAAGCTGAAGTTTGTATTGAGCAAGTCAAAGAGTGGACAGCATCGTCAATTTGTTCTTTAGTTTTAAGAGGTACAGTCAAGTCTAGTTTGCCTTGTAGTAGTGACTGGAACAGTTTCCAGTCAGTAAAACCAGGAGTCAGTGTGGGTCTGCAGTTAGTATGTATGGGATGTGTGTCAAGAGTTAAAAGAACCGGAATGTGGTCAGATGAAAGATCATTGACAGTGTAAATATCTGAATGTATTGTTGTGGTTTGAGAAGTAATGAAAAAGTCAAGAATATCAGGGTAGTTTTGATGGAGATGTCGGCCAATATTAGGTTGAGGAGGAGAGAGAAATGAACAGTTAGTGCTGGAGAGTGCGTCAAGAAGTGTACGTCCATGAGGCTTAGCCACACGGCAACCCCAGCGCGGCAACTACAGATGTTTTGCATTATAGTCTCCACCAGAAATAAATTTGTTTCCAAGGGATTCGAAAAATGAAAAGAATTGCTGGCCAGAAATGCTTTTGTTTGGAGGGCAATATACAGAAGCAAATTTAAGAGTAAATGGTTGAGATTCCATTGATATAGTGGTGGACTGTAGGGCTACTAGGAACAGGGTAGTGGTTAAGAGAATTTTTAATGAGTCCAGCTGTACCCCATGCGCTGTATCATCTGGACGGTCAGTTCTGTATACAGTATAGTCTCTTATGTTGAAGAACGATCTACTTGTAAAGTGAGTCTCAGTAATCAGTGCTACGTCAATTCTTCTGTCGTGTAAAAATATGTTTAGTTCTTCCCTGTGAAAAATCAAGCCATTAACATTCCAGAGGAAGATGGCGAAGAGAGCGCTGGGTAGGGTGATTCATCTTGTGAGTTTAGGAAGGAGTTCAGTGACTAATGTTCTGAGGAGAGTTATAAGAGGGTTTATTAGAGATTTGAACTCATTGATGAAGGATAATAGAAGTTAAGTGATGTCAGTGGCAGAAGGAGGAGCAGGTATGAATGTATTCTGGTGCGGCGCCGCACTCGCCACCCGGCGCAGGAGGCAGTGTAGCCTATTTGTTGTGGTTGCTGCTGCTGCTATTGTTGTTGTTGTTGTAGTAGTTGTGGCTGCTGCTGATGTTGGTGTTGTAATGCTTGTTGTTGCTGTGGTAGACTTTGGCAAGTTGAAATTGACATTCTAGGAGGTGAAGATGGAGGTGATGGTGGTAACGGGCCCCTTTGGTCTCTTATTCTCCGTAATCGCTGCAATTCCCTGTGTATACTGCATCCCTTATAACTAGCAGAATGCGGGCCAAAGCACAAAGCGCATGTTGGTGTGGTATCTCTAGGCTTGGAGCAGGAAGATGTAGGATGGTCTCCGGCACATTTCACACATTTGGGTGGAAATACCTCCTTCTGTCTCACTGTCACTGAGACCCATTGGGCTCAGTATTGTTTTAATTGAAACTAAATAAATCTATATACGAGGGTAAGTCAAATATAAACCGGACTTCTTCTTAGAGCCTCATCAGGCCGTCCCAAACAAGATGGCGGGAGCAGCACATTCAAGGCCGGCGAGTTAGGACTGAGGGAACTTAATCGGCAATTGTTTATCTCTGTTCTGTCGGCAGGACAGCCATAACTGAGCAGGGGGTTATATCGCGCGTTGCGCAACGTATTATTGTTAATTTTTTAACTAACGAAGGTGCTAAACCAACGGAAATTTTGCCTCGATTACAAGCACAGTTTGGTGAAGGTACCCTTTCTCGAACCCAAGTGTTTGATTGGGCTAAGAAGTTTAAAGGTGAACGTGAAAGTGTAGAAAATTTAGGTCACAATTGACGCCCAAGATCAAGTGTCACAAATGGCAAATCCGTGCTGTACGTAATCTTATTGAAGGTGATCGCCGCGTAAAAATCGATGAAATCGCTTCAGAGTTAGGAATCAGCCATGGAAGTCCTTATACCATAATCACAGATTATCTTGGCTTCAGAAAAGTCCGTGCTCGATGGGTTCCGAGGTTACTGACCACAAATCAAAAAGAGGTCAGATTGCAAATCACTGAGAGACTTTTGAATCAGTTCCGGCAGGAAGGGGAGTTGTTTTTGAGGCGCATTGTGACATGTGATGAGATGTGGGTGCACCACTACACCCGAAATCAAAAGTGCCGAGTAAGGAATGGCGAAAAAAAGATGAAGCATTCCCTATGAAGGCAAAAACCTGTCTATCTGCCGGAAAAGTGCTCGCGACTGTTTTTTGGGACTGGAGGGGAGTTTTACTCGCTTACTTCCTACACGATCGACGCACAGTGAATTCCGCCTACTACTGCCAGCCGTTGGTATCAGCCAAAGCCGCCTGCAGAACCAAAAGATGGGGTATTCAAATCAGAGATGTCATCCTCCTTCATGACAACGCCAGGCCTCACACGGCGACTTTGTCAAAGCACAAATCGGTCGAACTTCATTGGAAAACCCTTGAACACCCTCCCTACAGTCCAGATTTATATCCCTGTGACTACTTTTTGTTTGGGCCCTTAAAATTAGCACTAGGAGGAGAACGGTTTGAAAATGATCAAGCTGTCGAAGATTACGTGCGCAATTGGCTGATGAGTCTACCTCAAAACTTCTTTGAAGAAGGGATCTTCAAGCTTCCAAAACGCTGGGAATAATGTGTAGAGTGTAAAGGAGACTATGTTGAAAAATATTAAATATGTTTTTGTAATTTCTTATCATAAAGAAATATATACAAGAAAATTCCGGTTTATATTTGACTCACCCTGTATATATATATACGCGTTAGAATGAAAATAATAAATTCAAGGGTCATTATTCAAGTCTTTGAACTAATTAGAAAAAAAGAAAAGTATCCAAATGTCACAGTATTATATTATAAATGTATTGCAATTTCTATTAAGAATTAAAGGAAATAATAAGCTTACTTTTCCCCTTGATTTTTCACACACCCTGGAGTTTACAAGTTAACACAGTTAAATTACTTAAATTATTATCACGCTAGATAAATTGAGCACTGGCGGCCACTAACCGGCAACATTTGCCTCAAAAAGTCACTAATTCTTTAATAAATAGTTATTTAAGTCAGCACAAAAAAAATTAGCATTTTGTTTACTGTTAAATCTGGATTTTAAAATAAATATTTCCAAAACTGTACGACGAACACAACGAAGGGAGCTTCAATAAATAGATCTTTTAATTCGCAGGTATTCATTCACATCTAACAACCTCCAACTTCCTTCGAGGTATTTTTTTTTTTTTTTTTATGAAATTATCATTTTGATAAAGTCAGTCCCTTTTGTTATTCAGATCGTCTTCTTAGGTTAAATCCAGACCGGTCTACGCTGATATTAAAATTTGTGGCAACTCTGTAATAATAACAGGGATTACAATCCCGCGACGTTTGACACAAATCAACAATATTAACTTTTTTTTGTTTTTGTTTTTTTTATATACAGTTTATTAAAATATTTCTATATTTCTATTATTAAAAATACCAAAAGTCCACTGTAATAAGTCGATAAATTTATTGGCACTGAAGTTAAAAAAGGTATTCTTATAAGATAAATTCCTTATAAACAACATCCTAAAAGCCGAGGGGTTTTTCATATCCACCATCTGTGGCGTAATTTTTGGCATTAGTTCAGCCTTTTATTTTATATAAATAACCTCGTTAAAAGTAACCCCCCTTTTTTTTTAGTTTATTTAATGAAAATACAATGGGTTCCATTTGTCGGCCTCGACACAATAGGTATATGAATGACATATTTGGTACGAAGAACGTCAGGAATTGAAAATCGTGACAAAATATTCAACGGCAAATTTAATAATTAAGCGAAAAATAAAATAAAATATAGCGTCAAAAATATTTAAATGCACGACAAAATATGTATTTTTAAAGATATTGCTTTTGCATATTATCTATTACGTTATTTATGTTATGTTATGTCATTTTATTTACTTTATTGTTTATTTGTTATAGCATTATTGTAATCATAATACTGATTATAGTAAGCGAATATACAGTACACTAGATATGTAATAACAAAGATGGCGAACCTATTTAGATAAATAGTTCAAAAGTGAATTTCTTTTTCTTTAATTCCAGCCCTTGGGTCAATTCCATTTATGTAATTAAAGTAAATTAACCTTTACATTATGTTAATAATGTATATATAATAATATTATTATTTTATTTAGATTAACAGTACAAGTAAGTGCGTACTTTAATAAATATTATTAACTTTGTCAGCGAATTGTTTATTAATATTGATTGAATTATAATTTTTGTTCATTAAAATTACTTTTGGACTGTAAACTTTATTTTTTTAAAATACAAATTTTTTTAGAGTATTTCCTTCTATTTTCGCCGAAAGAGAACGAAAGAGTGAAACAATCAAGGCCACAGGCCACTGATCGCTATATTCTTTACTGTGTAGTTATGCTAGAAACTGCAGTTAAACATAAGTATTACCTAAATAAAAGTCAATTAAAAATAGATTTTTCTACTTTTTGGAGAATTGAGAGACATATATAAGAGAAGAACAGCAATGTACTGGATGAAGGGAAGTTGTGGAAGCATGTATATGACCCAGGAAATGTATTCTACATTCCCTCCAGCGTAGGGTTGCTGCGGCATGTGGCACAACTGGCCACGATTATCTAATAAAGCATCTGGTCAGAATGGAGATGGGGCCAGTTCACCAATATGCTGCCTCTGCTGGAAGACATGGCGGGCCTTTACCTTGACGCGTGTCCTGCTCTACAGGACATTAGAAATTCCATTAGCGAACAAATGGCAAAGGCTATCTAAACTTCACTGGGTAGCAAGAAACCGAATGGCAGCTTTGGAGGCATTGTATAAAAAATCGGTACAGACAACGTAATTTTGCTGCAGTATCAATTGTCGTTAGGATTATATTTAATTTATAGTTCATTTTTAAAATTGCCAATATGTCACCTTTTAAGCAAACATGTTCTCTTTCTGAACGAATTGTTTCTGCTCTCTTTCTTTTTTCATTTTATACTCAAAATGTTCTCTTTTTTAATTTCTTAAACTTTTACCCTACTTTAAATTCAAGTTTTGAAAAAAAACTGTTCACACAAATGTTCCAAGTAATTTTACTGCAAATTTAATGTAAAATTGCAGGAGATAAAAATAGTAGAGCGTAATATGCGTAGCATTACTCCACATACAACATTACTAGCTAGTATTTGCATAAAACTACCGGTGCACATAATTATTACAGCAGCGAAACTGATGAAAATATGTTGAAAATGTGGGTGGGTCTGCAATGCTGGTATTTAACATCCGGTATTTTATCCGTCGTAGCATGCATATTAGTTTTGTTCCTGACTGGTTTCGGATTTTCAACCATCGTCAGAGCAAATTCACCAAGTTCGTATAAAGAGTTCACTTCAACGAACTTTTCCGGTTTCGAAACCGGTCAGGAACAAAACTAATATGCATGCCACAACGGATAAAATACCGGATGATGAAAATACGGTTGAAGATCATAAAGAGTTTTCTATTTTTAAGTTATATATTTCATTACAAATATCTTCAGTGATATTAGAATTACTTCAGTGATATTAGAATTATGTTTGTTTTTATTATTAGTATTACAAAATATATTATTTTTCAATTTTATACATTTGATGTTACATACTATGTATCTATAACATATTACATCTTTTTATATATCCATTATATTTTTAAATAATATTGTTTTGTTCACTTTATCTTTACCCTTAAAATCCATTTAATGAAATCTTTTTTTTGGCCTTTCCATTTGGCAATCCTATTAATTAGGATAATTTTGGTCTTGCTGAATGTGCCATTTGATGGACTAATTTTTTTAGTGCAGTTCAATACGCCCTAATCACAACAGTTTAGAAAACAATTTATGAAATAAAATGTTAGGTTCGGTTTTTATTAATCAACGTTGAGGTTCAGTAGGTACTGACAATCAAATTACCCCAAGATATTGACACACACGTACAATGTGCAAAAAATCTGAACCGTTTTCCATTGTTGAAAATCTTGCTTTTCAAAATTAATTTAGGGCCACGCTATTATAAAATAATAAAAATTCCTTCAAAGAAAAAAAATTAATTAGAAAATGGTGCATCAACGGTAAATATACTTCTATAATACAAGGATCTAATTAATTTTCTCTGATAAACATTTTCCATTGATCTTTTCTAAAGGAAGGTACACAATGGGCCCTGCAGTGGCCTAAGTGCTGAGCTTCCTTAGAGGCCCCGAGTTCTAGAGTAGATTCTCTAAAGGAAATTCAAGTGAGAAGCTTATTCGGGACCCGGTATCTTTTGAAGTAGATACAATTTCTTTATAGACGGGTTTTTCATTTAAGGCTTTTCATTCTCAGAAAAAAATATTTCATTTAATTTGCCCTAAATATATTGAAAAACACTGAAGAGAGGAAGTCTCCACAAACTGATGTCAGCAAAACATCAAGATTTATAAATAACTTGAGAACAAAACTATTGATATTTTAAAACCTTAGATAACCAAATCCGCTATCTCGGATTCCACCTAGACAGACGATTAACATGGAACCCTCATACTCGACTCAAACGAAATGAACTATAGAATGTACTGATACAGAATGCTAAAAAAACTATTAGACAAACGTCAAAACTTACACTTCACAACAAAAGACAACTGTATGATTCTCTACTAGCTTCTATTTGGACATACGGACTCGAATTATACGGGACTGCCAAAAACACAAACCTGTACCGCATTCAATCTCTACAGTCTAAAATCCTACGCACCATCGTCAATGCTCCCTTCTATGTCGAATAACCTCACTATCCACACTGACCTAAAAATTCCCTTCGTCTCCACTTTAGCCAAATCCCGCTACCTAAAATTCCATTCCAAATTATCTTCTCATTCCAATCCCCCTAATCCAAGCCCTCTGTACTTCCACTCTCCCCACAAACCGCCAAGACGACTAAGGCGTCAATGGCCGCGCGATCATCTAAATACATAATGACGGCTGTCTTGAGATACAGTCGTACACACTAAGGCCATATGGCGTATTACGACTGCTATCGCCTGTTGTCAAGTCAAGGGGTGTCCACACTAGCGCATACTTTTATTTCATTATTCATCTATTTTACTTGTATGGCTACTGTACAGTTGTAAAAATATTTAAAAAAAAAAACAAAAAAAACTTAGATATACTCTAGACATTCTTACGAATCTTATTGTAACAATAGCAGGTAACCGGTCGCTGTATGACTCTTGCTTTGAATAATTTTACAAAAAGTGCCAAGTTGGAACTAACGGATTACGAGAAAAATTAAACATACGTATCATTCATTTTCACCTTGGCACACCATTAATGCTAATTATTTTTTAATGTTTTTTATTATCAAAACTGATATTTATGCATTAACAAGAATGGAACAAGGTTGTGAATTTTATCATTGATTTGAGAGTTTGTAATTTTTATTGCATTTTAAAATTTATGTTTATGGTTTATTCATTTTCATAGACTAACTCTGAAAATAGTTTGTGTGACCTACACAGTCATAGCTGATTAGATTTTAGTCAAGTAATATGTTCTAAATGAACGATTTAAATAAGGTTCGTTCTGCTAAATTATATTATTTATAGTTTCGCTTTTATTGAACGAAAGATTCGAATATTAATAAAACTTTTAAAAGTTGCTGTAATTGATGGTAGTTTTATTTATTTTTGTTACAGGTGAGGTCTAAAATAGACTCCCCTCTTGAGAACCTTATGGTGGTAAAGTATATTAATTATAATTATTAGAATAAGATTCTGTAATCGCTTGAGCATGCAAACTTTTGTAATGTAGTTGTTGTGTTGAAGGTAGTTTTGTAATAATGACAAAACAAAGATTGGGTATGTTTTGGTTTAAGTTAGAGCATTATAACTTTTGCAGTTCAAGATCGATCCTCCCTCCATCTTAACATTATAAAAGAATTATTTTAGACCTTTTTTTTCCCTAATTTCTCTAGAGAAAGTATTTTGGTAAAGTGAAATATTAGAAATTCCTTTCATTGATGAAGCCTATTTTGAAGTTTCCTTCGTTCGAAAAACTGATCACTGTTTATTTGAAGGATGTATGTATTTTTGTGAAGGAGTGCCAGGATAATAGTCTACCTCCAGCAAATCTGAAAATATATTGATTTATAAAGAACTAGTTGAGATTTAGGGAAACGTGCTCCTATGTCTCCACTCATCGCTTATGTAATGGTTGTAGGAGGAGATGTTGGTTGTAGATGTTGATAGATAAATAACACCTCAATATCGGTATAAGATATATAATTGATATATATGTATATGACTGACTGCCAAGGACTGTATACTTTACACTACAAGAACTGAACAGACTGACTGACGTGGCTAAACGATGTGTACAATTCAAGTGTGAGACTGTGAACAGAATATCCCTTTTTGACTCTGTCTCTCGTATATATATCCAACTGGCCTCTCCTCTCCTCTCTCTCGAGAGGGGCTCTTTCTCTCTGATGCGTGGTGGGGGTTCACTCGCTAGTGTGGATGAGTGGTGGGGGTTCACTACCCCTACATCATCCCCCCTCCTGAAGTAATTTTTCGTTTGTGAAAAATTAGCGTTGGTAGCTTGGCTGAAACGATGATGTTGATGCTGCTAAATTTGTAGCATATGTGGCTAGCATGCGACTAGCATGCTGTGCTTTTTTTTTTTTTTTTTTTTTTGAAAGCCAGAGTTGTCAAGTCTGTCATAGAGATTTTTTTTAAAATTTTGAGCAGTCTTTGGCAGTAATTTAAATATGTACATTGAAAGAACAATATTTACATGATTGGTTATTAACATAATTTGAGAAAAGAAAACTAATAATTTCAATACATGATATTGGATCTGCATTTTTAGTTTAGAAATATTAAGAGATCCATTAATTATTTATATTTGCAATCCAGATGCCATTGAAAATTTAAAATTATTTACATTTTGTTTTTATTTTGTCAATTGTTTATGTTATTGAAATACTTGGTAAATCCATTACTAAGTATCATGTAAGAGTTAGAATTATATTTACAAGGAGTTTTGCTGAATTTATGTGCATCATGGATTCATTTTCGGTATAAAATTAGAAATTTAAAAATTTGAATATAAAATTGAACATAAAAATTGACTAAATCTAAGGTACAATAATGATTAAATAAATTTTTTATTTATTTTTTTTATTAAATAAATATTTTCGCTTGAGTATAAGTATTAAACAATTGAAAAATTCATGATTCATTTTCGATATAAAATTAGAAATGATTTCCATGTAATGAAACTTATGGTTATAAACAATTAAAAATTTCCAGATGAATGAAAAACGTCATGATTATGGTATAAATGTTAAAAAAAATTATTTCCTAATTAAGTAATGATATACAATAATAATGATTTGATTAAATTGTTAAAATATCTTCTAATAATTATTCAGATGTAACAAAACTAATGGCTATAAACAACTGTTCATTTTTAAAGATGACTCTAAGAAAATGAATATGAATACAAATAAAATTTCAAGATTGATTCTGCATAAATTTAAAATTCATTGAAAATTATACAATTGAAAAAGATTTTTGATAAATATCACAATTATAGAAGTAGATAATTAATAAACAAATGTGATGTAAAAAGATGCAGAGTAAAATTTAAAAATTAATACATACTTAAAATAATTGATAGAAAATTATATAATTGATTGATGATATGACATGATATAATAAAATATATAATTTTTTTTTTTTTTGCTGTAAACACACATATTTATTTATATACAATTGTTTCTAGGAACCTTAATAATTTGTGTGTGTTTAGGCAAATTAATTAAATAGAAAGGAATGTTAGAAAAAGAAGAAAATAAATTTGAACAAAAAAGAATTTATCAAAGAAGTGATAATGTATGCAAATGCATGATGAAAAAAAAGCAATTTATGGAAGAAATGATAATGTACCTTTCCCATGAAAGATCCTTTGAATCAAGATGATTTAATTTAGTGTTTTATTAATCTTCGTTGATGCTTGTTGATTGTATGTTTAAATCTTATAATTCAATATTCGTCGATGTTTAAAATTTTTATATTTGTCGATTTTGATTTTATTTAATTATATTTTGATTTTATTTTATTTATTTTGTTTTGTTTATTTTGTTGTATAAATTCTATAATTTATACATTCGTGGAATAATATATTTTGTTTGTTTTGTGTTTGTAGACGAATTAAATTACTTTCTTTTTTTTTTGCTTCCAACAAGGGTTGGAGTTGTCATACGCTGTCTTATAAATCAAGGTGCAATGATTTAATGTATTTGTTTTAGTTGATTTCTGAATCAACGGTGCAATGATGATTTTGTTTTCTAAATTTGTTTTATGCATTATTTGCACGAAGAAATTTGTTTTATGTTATACGAAGAAATTTGTTTTATGCATAATGTTGTACGAAGAAATTTGTTTTACGAAGAAGGCCTTGATAGAAACGTTTGCTTAATTTATGTAAACTTAATATTAATTTATAACCAGTGGACGAAATCGATTTCTTGCGAGCAGGAATGCAGGAATGCGCAGCTAGGATACGGTCGTAAGGAGATGTGGGTGTGAGCTCATAAATAATTAATTAATTATTCGAAGTTCGATGAATGTCTGCATAATTAATTAATAATTCGAAGTTCGATGAATGTCTGCATAATTAATTAATAATTCGAAGTTCGATGAATGTCTGCAGACTTAATTAATAATTCGAAGTTCGATGAATGTCTGCAGATTATGTCGACAGAATTCGAAGTGCTAAAGCTAGATAGATTAAGCGAATATTTTGTTAGTGGTAAGCAAGTATTAATATAGCATTAATAAAAAATATATGAATGTATATGGCCATTTGAAAGAAAATCATTTAGTTTATAATAGCATTATAAAATATATATGAATGTATATGGCCATTTGAAAGAAAATTATTTAGTTGGGGTGTTGATTTTAATCACCCTTCAAGGTACATGTGACAAAGAACAATTAAAAGTGAAAGTAGTAAGTATAATAAACTGGGTTTTTACCAGGTGCAGAAAGATATCTCCTTTTATTAGTACTTCCATTGTTCGGCAATTCCTTGAAGATTAAAATTTCCCAATTGACCTGGGAAAATCCTTTCCTATTGAAGTAAGGTGCCTGGAATTCCTTCTAATTTTTGTCGGCGTTTTTATTCTATTAAACAAGAAGCAAATCAACGAAATATATCTAAGAAATAAGGGTTTTTACCTGTTTTGTCGGCGTTGAGACAATGCTGTGGAAGTTATATTCAATTTCTAAATTTTTCCAGTATTTTAATCCTGCAATAAATTCTAGCATTGTACAGTTTGTTAAATTCCCGTATTGTTTGTTTTTCTAAAATAAGAAATTTATTAGTAAAAATTCTCTTTATGACTCCTTTTGCTGGTATCTAAAATAAGAAATGTTTTAGTAATTGCTTTGTATGATTTCCTTTATGACCTAAAATTCAATGTTTAAATAAATAGGGTGTTTAACCTAAAATTGTTAAGAATGAGAATGTATATTATTTAAAATTAACAATAATTAAATATATGATGATTGTGGTGTATGGCCTAAAATTGACCATACTCAATACACTAACAAAGTTGTTTAAATGAATAGTGTGTATGATCTAAAATTAAATGTTGAATTTGAAACGTGCATTGAAATGTTGAAATACAATTTTCAAAATGTCTGGGAGTATTTACTGAGATATCATGTTGAACTTATTTAAAAATTTTTAATTAAAATGTTTATTTTTGAATTTAAATTTGAAATTAATTTTGAAATTTTTCCTTGGACTAGAGTATTGTCTCCTCCCAACACCAGGAAAATTTGTCTAAATTTTCCGAAAATGTTATTAAATTTTTGCCTTTCTTGGCCGTAGATTCATTTTATGTATGTTTGCAGGTTTTTGTCGTAGATGTGCTTTTTTAATTTTGCTTAGATGCACTAATTTTCTTTCATTATCATTTAAGGTAATTAGTGCAGTCTGGTTGGAAAATATTTTGTAAATTTGGTACGGGCCATGATATTTTTTTGTGAATTTTCCCGTGGGCGTAAATTTTTTTAAATAAACGTTATCTCCTACATAAAAATTTTGTTTTGAGACACTTTTATTATAATATTTTTCCCTTATTTGTTTGGCTTTTTCATTATTATTTTTTGCCTGTTGACGCACTTTTTGAATTTTTTCATATAGACATTTTGTATGAATGTTAAAATTTTAAATGTCTTTTTGTGGATAGTTTAGTATCCAGGGAAATTGAAATTTGGTACCAAAAACTAGTTCATGGGGGGTAAAGTTGGTGGATACATTTTTTGTTGAGTTGTGTGCAGCTTTAATTAATGGCAGGTAATTATGCCAATTTTTGTCACTTTGGACATAGTGAGATATGTTATTGGCGATGTCTCTATGAATTCTCTCTAATCGTCCATTTGACGCAGGGTGGTATGGCGTCGTGCCCACTTATTTAATTTTTAACAGTGCACAGATTTGGAGTAAGATGGTGGAAGTGAAATTGGTACCCAAATCTGTGAGTAGGTACTTTGGCGTGCCGTATCTGGTGAAGATATGGCTAACAATAATTTGAGCAATAGTCTCCGCTTTTTGGTTCGTAATTGGAAACATTTCCAAATAGCGGGAATATTGACAAATTATTGTTAATATGTATTTGTATTCTTCGCCTGTTAGAACATTTGTTGATGGCTCTAGCGGTCCAACAACGTCAATTGAAATAGCTTGCCAAACATTAGTTGCCTCGCTAAATGTGCCTATTGGTGGTTTATAGGGGTTGTCGGTTTTTCTAGTGGCGCAACTATGACACGTCTTGACATAGTTCTCCACGTCTTTGGTCATGTCAGGCCAGGTGAATTGAGTTTTTATGCGGTCATATGTTTTTTGTCTGCCATAATGACCAGACAATGGGTTGTCATGATACAGCTGTAAAACTGTATCACGCATTTTGCTTGGAACAAGGATGTTGTTGTCCAGCACATTAATTAGAAGGCCTGAATCATTTAATGCATAATTTTTTGATTGGGCTAGACGTCGGCATTGCTCATCTTCAGCTTGCTGCTGAGCTATTTCTAATAAGTCGATGGTTGGGTAATATTCTGGGGATATATCGGTGTTGATGCAGCCTATATATCTACTTAACGCATCTGCATGAGCGATGTTTTTACCCGATCTGTGTTCGATGTAGAAGTCGAACACACTTAATTTCAGTGACCATCTGTACAATTTCGAATGCGGGTCTTTTAAATTTTGAAGCCACTAGCAGAGCTGAGTGGTCAGTTATTATTTTGAATTTGTAGCCGAAAATGATATATCTGTACTGTTTACAGCCAAAGAGAATGGCTAACAGTTCTCTTTCCGTAGTGCAGAGTCTTGTTTCAGTTTCAGACAGTACGCGGGATGAAAAGGCTATTGGACGTTCTTCGCCGTTTATGTTGGCTTAGAATTGCAGATATGCCAACGTTGCTCGCGTCCGTAGTCAATATGAATTCGTAATTATAATTGGGGTATGCCAGAATCGGTGGAGAAATCAATTTTTGTTTTAGAATTTGAAATGCCGATGAACATTGAGAAGACCATACAAACTTGGTATTTTTCTTTGTTAAGTGTGTAAGGGGCTTGGCTATTTCCGAGAAATTATGAATGAATTTTCTGTAAAAACCTATAAATCCTAAAAATGCTCTGACGTCTTTTAATTTTTTCGGAATTGGATAGGTTTCTACAGCTTTTAACTTCTCGTGATCTGGAGAAATGCCTTTTTTGCTCAATGTATAGCCTAAATATTTGCATTCTTCTTTGAAGAAGGTACATTTTATTTAGGTCTATACAAAGATTGCCCTTCTGCAATTGTGTGAGAATTTTTTGTGTAGATGTTAAATGTTCATGAAATGTTTTGCCGTGAAAAATTAATATGTCGTCAATGAATGTGTGGCATATGTCACCCGTGTAACCCGATAATAGTTTATCCATTAAACGCTGATATGATCCGCTCGCGTTCTTCAGACCGAACGGAACAGATAAGAATTTGTATGTGCGGAATTGTGTTATGAATGTTGTTTTGTCTTGTGATGATTTGTCAAGTCTAATGGAGTGGAATGCTTTTGAGATGTCGAGTGTTGTGAAGTATGTTGTGTCATGTAATGTTGATAATATGTGTTGAATGTCTGGAAGAGGATAAATTTCAGATGTGGTGATTGCGTTTAATTTACGTAAATCAACCACGTATATGTACTGTTTGCGTAACTGGGTGATGTCGTTTGAATCAACTTTTGTGTGATCCGCAGACTTCTTTTTAACAAGAATCACGGGATGCGCCCAGTTACTCGTCGATGGTTCAATTATTCCTCTATCCAGATTATCTTGTATTAGTGCTTTCAGTATGGGGGCTCCTGAATGTGATAGTTTGTAAGGTCGACTGTGTACAGGCGGATGATTTTGTGTGTCTATGTGGTGTGTAATATCTGTAAATTTTGTTTTGTAATCTTTATCATGAGTGAATGTGTCATAAAATGGAGAAAATGTTTCAACAATTTTGTCTGCTTGTTGTGGAGAGAGATGAGTGAGTTTCTGGCGTAACTGTTGTTGAAAGGCTTTAATTGTGTTTTTTGTTCGTGCGAGAGTTGTTGAATAGAATTTATGGTATGTTTGTTTGATGAGTTGTACGTCTCAGGGTTGTATTGAATGTGTGCTATTGGAAAATGTTTCGTGATGCAGATTTCATGTTGTGTTGTATTTATTAATGTTATGGCACAAGCATTGTTATGTACGTTAGTCAGTGTGTGGGGTAAGTAAATTCCAGTAGATAGACTGTCATGTTGTGTCAATAGTATGGAACCGTCTGGAATTTTTGTATGTAGCGTGTAAGTATTGACGATGTGGGATCGTGCAGGAATTTTGATTGTGTGTCTGGTTGATAATGTTTCTGGTAAAGATGTGTTTTGAATGTTGTTAATTTGTGATGTTGTGTTGTCTGTTAAGAATGGAATGACTGTTTTGTTTATGATTATGTTTGAGTTTTTGAAATTAATAATGGCTTGAAATTTTGTTAGTAGGTCTCTCCCAATGATCATTTCAAGTTGGGACACTGTGAATTTACCTTGAATTTTTGTGTTTTGGCCTATGGATAATTGAATGTTTGACAGACCATAATTGGGAATAATCTGGTTTGTGATCGATTTTAAAATGATACCAGATTTTTCGGGCCTCGATTTGACGTGACTGGCATCTATGAGCGAGTGTGAAGCACCCCTGTCGATCAGAGCTTTAACTTTTTTGTTTTTAATTTGGACGTTGATTAATAAATTATTTGAATCGTTGAGTGCCGGGATCAAGACCGTGGTAGCCGTTCGTGAAAACGGCTGAGCGCCTAATCGTTTTTTGCATTATTGAACCAGCATGCCTTTGCAGTATGCCCTCGTTTTTCACATATCTGGCATGTTGGCGGAACCCATCTATTCGACGTATTGCCAGTATTAAATTTGTTGCCAGTATTAAATTTGTTATTATTATTATTGCTGTTATTATTACTATTATTATTATTGTTAGGCATTTGTTTTTTGAAATAGGGCCTACTTTGCCTGAAGATACGATGGTCTGGCTTAAATTGTGGTTTTTTGTCATAATTAGTGCGCGCTTGTTTATTATTATTAAAATTATTATTTTTGTTGTTGCAGTCGCGGTTCCAGTGGTTGCCTTGACAAAATTTACAAGGCGAAGGTGGTTTAGAAATAGAAACTCGCCTTCTTTTATTTTTCACGACTTGATATTTTTGTGTGCATTCCGAGTTCCAATGGACGCCGGAACAATGTTTGCATGGCGATGGCGGTTTGTCAGAAGACTGTATTGGCGAATCTACCTTTTTAATGGCAAATATCGAACCTTGAGGTTCTGCACTTTGTATGTCCCTGAGGGCTGTTGCATAAGTTTGAGCCTCATCAAGGTTTTTGGGGAGTTTAATTTGGACTTGGTCCTTCATGGAACTTGGAAGTGATTTTATGAAGGCGTCCGTTGTTAGCTAGATTTTGTAACGTTTGTAACGGGTTTTGTTGAGCTTTGAATAAGAGAGATGTGGCAATGTGCTTTATTCTGTCAGCAAAAGCTTCCAGAGTTTCTGATGGATTTTGTTTCAAGCTCGTTATTTGCTGCAACAATACCACGGGCGTTTTTTCTTTTTTAAATCTGGCAATTAGACTTTCCGTTGCTAGTCGGTATGTTAAAATGACGTTATCATTTGTACACTGCGTTTTAAAAGTGTCAAAGAAAATTTTTGCCGCACCCGTTAATTTTAAAATTAGGATTTCCAGTTTGTCGGCTTCTGACCATCCCGAAATTGCACTATAATTATTAATTTGGTCTATAAAGGAATTTATGTCGCTATTATGGGAACCGTCGAAAACTGGTAAATTATTTATCATTTGCAAGTTCCGGATGTTTACGGGATTTGGAGCGTTGCACTTGTTTAGAAGGTACGCGATTGCTTCATCAGCAGATTTTTGTTGGCCATCGATTGTGTAGGTAGAAATGATTTTTGATAGTCTTTCTTTTAAAATTAACTAATTGCCACTTGTGGAAAGATTATGTTGTTTTAATTTTTGAATAATTTCGGCTCTTTTCATAAAAATGAAGTCGAAATTTTAAAAATATGAAATATACAAATAGATGTAACAAAAAATAGCGGAAATAAAATATTTAAAAGTGTAAAACTAAAATGAATAATAAAAAAATAATAGAAATTTATATCTTACCTTTTAATGAGAAATGGCTGGGTTTCGATAGCGCTGCCACCAATGTAATAGTTGTAGGAGGAGATGTTGGTTGTGGATGTTGATAGATAAATAACACCTCAATATCGGTATAAGATAAATAATTGATATATATGTATATGACTGACTGCCAAGGACTGTATACTTTATAACTAACAATATATCATCTTTGCTGAAAACTGAACAGACTGACTGACGTGGCTAAACGATGTGTACAATTCAAGTGTGAGACTGTGAACAGAATATCTCTTTTTGACTCTGTCTCTCGTATATATATCCAACTGGCCTCTCCTCTCCTCTCTCTCAAGAGGGGCTCTTTCTCTCTGATGCGTGGTGGGGGTTCACTCGCTAGTGCGAATGAGTGGTGGGGGTTCACTACCCCTACACTTAAGTCATAGTCCCTTATCTGTTTGCACAAGTTATTGTGACTTGCTCCATTCACACAAGCTGAAGAACTTAAAGGCGACATTTTTAATGTGATGTTCTACGTACGTAGTTCATTTCCGTGCATACATGGAGATTTGAAACACGGGTGTAGCAAGAGGAGGATGTCACCAGCCTTAGAAACTTATTTTGTGTTACTTGTAGCAAGGCGATGGTGGATCGACCCGTTAGACTCCTAGAAGGGCAAGCAATAGTAATATCCGTTGGGTTCATGCTTTTCTCTAAAGTGCTATTTCAGTTTATTATATGATCTATCATCAATATAGCGTGTGCAATGATGAGAATTAGATGTATTCGCTGGACTTGCAACGTGTAGGTCCCCTTCAAAAAGTCAGCGCAATTTTAGAAAACCGACATATTAATAGTTTTTCGTCATTATTGATAAAAACAGTGCACAGCTGCTGAACTCACACGTGTTCTATGTGAAATCGGAGCAGATGTCCTTGATCAACATACTGCCCGGTGTTGATTTTAAAAATTTAATAGTGGTGATTCGACCTTAGAAAAAAAGACAGGTTCAGGACGGCCACCATGTGACTTTGATGCGGAAAGCTCGAGTTAAATCCAACCAAAAGCTACTCGTGATATGTGATAAGATTTGGATTTACTGGCAAAATCCTGAGACAAGTGGTTAGTAATTGGATCGCGGTCAAACTGCATTTCCGGTTGATGCAAGTCGGCAATTTGAGAAAAAGTCCATCTTGTGCACTTTCTGGAACTGTGAAGGAGAAATTCATCATGAATTCGTTCCCGATGGATTTTTCCACGAATTCCGATCTTAACTGGCAACAACTAGATAGAATGTATTCAACTATCGCCCAGCTTTCGTCAGTCGCAAATAGGTTTTGTTCCCAAGAAATAACGCTCGGTCACATATCTCCCCAACCAGATAACGCTCTACCACAGTTAGACTAAAGAAAAAATTGAAGAACTTCTGTCATTCAACTTCTTTTACACCCATTCTATATTCCAGATTTAGCTCCATCCGACTAACGTTTGTTTCGGTTTTTAATACACTTTTCTTATGGGAGAAAATTGAATAACTTTACCGAAGTTAAAACTGGAATGCAGGAGTTTTCTTGATTCCAAAACCAGTAATGGTATCACGCAAGGGATCCAACAGCTGCAATAAAAAACATTTTTTTTTTAATTGAAAACCGTTAATTTGTTTTTAACATCCCCTCGGTATTTAATGTAAATTCAAATTTGCTGCCAATGGCGTACAATAATTTTATTTTGGAGGGGGGGATATTGCACTATCTTGATAATAATTTACTAATTTTTTAGGCTGTGTCCTAAGGGTAGAGGGGGGGTAAGCTATGCATTTTCTCCTTTCTCAGTCAGTCGCCATTTTAAGCTCGAAGGAATAAGTCGTTATGCAACACTTCCTTCAATAGGTCACAGTGTAATACCTATACAATTCATGCCAGTTCGACTGCTTTTAATTGTAAAATCCAAGTTTGTTACTTCTGGTTTTCCTGGGTAGTGTTGATAAACTGGTGCTTTTGTCGGCGTAGCGGCTTGGTTCTCTCGGGCCTGCATAGGTTATTATGAAAACACATTGTTATTTCCGGTTTCCTGCCGCGCAGCTTCTGGGAGCCCATTTAATTGTTATCTGCAATCATCAGCCAAACAGCAGTGAATGGATCAAGACTCAAGAGTTACAGGCACATAAGATATATTTGGGCTAAGGATCATGGGTCTTCCAGCACTGGTAACCAGGATTCTGCGTTTCAAGGTAAGCGCCATTCCTTTGGCTGTTGAAAGTGTTAAATAATGAATAAAGGCTACCCATTTTTTAAATTTAATTTATATAATCGTTATTCCCATTTAATTTTTTGATATTTTTAATTTCCCATTTGCTCAGCCAATTATATTATATACAGTCCACTCAATATTTTCACTCAATTTATATTTTTTGTTTCCTTATTTATTGTACAGAGCCTATCAGAGGTATCGTGCTTCAATATATTGTATATTTTTATTTTTTATTTCCTGTATTTACTGTACAACCCCATTTTTTAGTTTCTTCTTACAGGCGCGCGCGCGCACACACCCACACAAACACATGCTTCAGATGTGATTACTCATTCCTGGAGCGCTAGTAAAACTTATGATAGTTCTACAGTAATAACGCTGTCATGTCCTATCTAATCGCATAATGAGGTTACACAAGAAGCTGAACTAAGAGGAAACCATCTAAAACATTATAATTTTCGAAAGTTTATAATATATTTAGAGCATAAAGATATTAATTAGATATTTATCAATATTCTTTGTCTTCATTAGATCTTCCACGAGCCCATTAAAAAAGCCAAAATTCTGCTGCCACAAATTGGTTTATTATATAAAACATGAGATCTTCTTTTATTTAATGTTTATTTTTTAACCGTTTTAAAGTCACCATTAAATGTCTCCTGTCAGATTTTTATTTTATTCCTCCATTATTATCATTATTTCCTCAATTTTTTTTTTTTTATTGAAAATAAGAAAACAGACTTTAATCAAATTATTGTGAAGTGTTTTTTAACTTAATTTTAACAATGTAAGAAAAGGTTGGTTTTTATATTATAAAAGTAGCTGATAGGTTGACAGTGTTCATCAGTTATAACAGAAGAAGACAGTCTTCTCTTTATCTTGTAAAAGTGCCCGACTTCTTTTAGTGGGCGGTTGGGACGACCAGGAAATTGCCGCCTCTTTACTACACTGCTGGTCCCATCCCCCCTCCAACTGGCTGTACCGCCCTCGTACTTGTTTAATATTCTAGTAATAAAATTGGCTGTGTTGTAGTAGTCTTCCCTCCTTTACTACTCAACAACAGCAACTTGCTGAGTCATGATTTCTCTCCCTTTGGTGGTCGGTCATGCAGTCTTTTTTTTTTTACTTAATATTTATTTTCAACAAAGATGACATTTATATTACACAGTTTTGTCTCTTATCATTGTAGTTCATGGTCTTATCTGTTCTAAAATTTTCACCAAAAAAAGTTCATATTTATTACATGAACCGCATTTTAAATAATAAATCTCCATGTTATATCATCTTGTGATTAAATTAAGTGGCCACTTACTATTCTCAGTTTTATTAACTAACTATAAGCTTTCTTTACAAGCAGGCTGGCTCATTCTTAATCTCTTCAATCGGATAGTCGATTTTATCCAGGTGATCATGAAAAATAAGTTTTTAGAAAATTATGTGTGTTTTACAAATGTAAAACTCTTGTTGAAAAAAACTTTCTCTAAATGCAGTTAATATATTTATAAAAATTGACAGGGAAGGGATTAGCTAAGTGGTTAGCGGGTTGGACTCGCACGAGGAGGTCCCGGGTTCGAATCCAGTGCTACCCATAGATTTTTTCTTCCCTAGGAGCCTCTACAGTTCACTGTTCGGTGATGGACAGTGTTGTGTTTAGCGAGAGAACACTGTCCGGAGGCCGGCAGTGCCCTGAGAAGGCTCCGGGCGCTAATGACAATAGATGTTGGAGCGCCTTAAATTAAAAAAAAAAAATCTGGTGTGAAACACTCACAAAACTTTCTCTTACTCCTGTTCTCAAAATTATAATTGACAAATGTTTTAGTTTGTGTACCAAATTTAACGAAATTCGTCGAAAATTGAAAAAAACCGTTTAGTAAAAGCGCACTTTCGGTTTATTAATTTTCTTAAAACTCGGAATTTTGGCCATCTATTTATTTCTAATTAATTTTGTTTGGATGATAGAATTGTATAATCAACTATGATAGCAATTTAGAGGAAGCTGTAACCCCCCATCCCTCCCCTAAAAGTGCCCTTAAATGAATTTTCCTAGAGAAATGTTTTAAATAAAAGTTATAGATCTTTGTAGGTTTAGTTTATATTAGAAATTTCAAGAAAAACGATCGTCGGAGCCATTTTTGAGAAAATCGCGAAAAAGTGAAAAAAAATCCATTAGATGTAAACTCTAAAGGTTTAACGCACTTCGGTTATTAATCCGATTTTTTTTTTTGGTTTTTTTTTTTTTTTTCCCCAAACTGGATTTCAACAACATATTTAATTTTCTAATTACATTATGAACACGGGGGCAGAAATTTGGTCTAATAAGAGAAATATACATTTTTATTTTAAATATAAAAAAAATAACGCCCTAAACCCCCCCCTTCCCCTCCCCCTGAAGTGCCCCTTAAAGGCATTTTCCCCGGAGAAATGTTTCAAATAATTGTTGTATCGCTTTCTTGATATGTAGTTGATAGATAACCAGTTAAAGAAAATCGTCGAAGTCTTTTCTAGAAATCGAAAACTACAAAAAAACACAACTAGTAAAGTGGTACTACTTCTTTTTTACTACTCTTTTTTGTTCTATGTCCCCGGTGAGAATTTTTGACAGAAACGTACTGTCCAGATCACCATGGTGCTATACCAAACGATATTCAAGTTCAACTTCTACAACAACTGATTTTTTGGTTTTTTGAGCTCATCCTGTTCCACATACACACACACACACACACAACACAACAACACACCCACACCACACAGCACCACACCGTTTTTGTTGCTAAAACAAAAAACACCACTTTTTTTGGACTCAGGGGACCTCAAAACGGATATTTCCGGTGGAAACTCCATATCGAAAATTTGACACGATTACAATACTTCCTCTTACTAGGAGTAAGAGAAAGTAAAAACTGAAAAATTTCCTCCAATTTTTTCGGAAAAATGTTCAAATAAAAGTGGAACCTTTACTGCTGCACAGCCAGCATTTCAAGTTTATAGAAAACCGTGTAAAGTTACACGATAAAATTCAAGTTACTTCAAGTTAAATCTCGAAAAAATTCAAAAATTAATTCTGTAAAGTCTCCTACTTCGGGTTTACTGATTTTCTTCAAATTAGAAAATCTGACAATGTTTCTAGTGTACTGCAATATTATATCGATTGGTAGAATCATACATCGTACTAAACTGGCACTTTAGAGGAAAGCTTTAACATTGTAGTTTACTTTGTACCCCTCATATTGGAGCTTCCTACGATTTGTTGTTTGTGAGATACTTTAATCATATATATTACATACTTATTAATTTAGGCGCGTCAACATCTATGGTCATTGGCGCCCGGAGCCTTCTCAGAGCACTGCTGGCCTCCGGACAGTGTTCTCTCGTTACAGACAACACTGTCTATCACCGGACAGAGAGCTGTAGAGGCTCCTAGGAAGAAAGAATCTAAGGGTATCACATCTGGACTCGAACCCGGGTCCTCCGCGTGGGAGTCCACTTAGCTATTCCCTTCCCTTAAATACGTAAATATGTGATGCTGCAAAGAAACAAAATTAGGGCATAATATTTTTGTGCATTCTGATAGTCGATGATCTCCACTGTTTAAAAAAATATCTTGATGATAGTGAACCTCTGAAACATGCAGATAACCTCTCAAAGAAAAATTTCGTGATATTATCTAGTATTCCAGATCAAATGTCGATTCAGAAGGGATAATTGATCAAAACCTTGGTGGCAATCTGCTTAGGAAAAAAAAAAACTTTTTTTATGAGCGAAGAACCTCCAACCATGTATTTCCGGGTGAAAACAACACGATCAGTGGGAGGAGAAGTTCTGCTTTCCTCAAAAAAAAAAAAAGGCATTTTATTAAATTTAGATTCTCTCATGATTTAAAATTGGATACAAGTAAATATTCAGTAAAAACCAGAAATTTGAAGAGAATTTGTCGATAACTATGTAGTCCTGCATTAAGTCGTGTGAGCGTTTCACAACAGATTTTTTTTTCTGACATAAAACTGGTATTTCTTTAAATATTGAAAATTTGACACAATTGTAATATTCTCAACAGTGAAATTCTGAAGAGATTCAGGAAAAATCGGTATTTGTAATCCATGCATTAGATTTCGAGTGTATTTATTTTTTTAATTAGTTTGATTCTTGGCCTCATTGTTCTACAATGATTATGAAACAGCAACGTACATTTCTTCCCGTTTAAGAAAACAAACAATCTGTAAAAAAAAATTAAAAAAAAAATAAATAAAAAAATTATAAAAATAAAAAAATAAAATTAAATATAAAAATAAAAACAACAAAAAAAAAACAAAATAAATAAAAATTATTTTCAAAAACAAAAAAAAATACAAAAATAAAAAAAAAAAAATTAAAATTAAAAAAAAAAAAAAAAATAAACAATTTAATAATAATAAAAAAAATACAAAAAAAATTTAAAACCTGTGTTACAATAAAAAAAACAAAAAAAATAAAAAAAAAAAAAACCAAAATAAAAATTTAAATAAACAATCAAAAAAAAAACAAAAAAAAAAAAAAATAAAAAGAATTTTAAAAATTACCATAAAAAAACTTAAAAAAACACCCTTGTCCCGTCACGGTACTACTTAAGAGGGGTCTTTTTTTGGGACCGTACCGACCCTCGCGGGGTATACCGGTTCCACCGTTGCAAGCACTGGTTCGTTTTAACCAGATATGCTGTCACTACCAGCGGGTGGCTGGAGTGCAAGGCCTCTCACTGGCAGAGGTGCCCTAGGGCACACCCCCGCTTGACCCATTTAAGGGCAGGTTGAGATACGCTCAACCAGCGCGCAAAGTGGTCACATAAAGATCACACTTCACTCCCAGAAGCTAGAGAAGGCCAACTCTAGCTTGGCTCTGGTAAACCGCGCACACCCAGCTTATGCGCTACCAACTTACGGGCTGGTTCCGGGGATATTTTATATAGCGAGACTCTTCCCGCTCAACTCATGACCGCAGTCATTGGAGCTACTGTTTAAACCACGACCACTACGAATCCTACCTCAATTGCAAGCAATTGGCTCGGAAGTCGCTTGCGCCCGTAGTTCAGTGTTTCAGCTCTAACGAGCTAGCGTGACTGATCGCACGCCTGATGGTGAGTCAGTCCATCTACTAATTCCTGTCCATTGCCTGAAGAACAGGGGTGTTAGTAACCCAGGATACTTACAGGCAACCCTGCAAGGGGAAAGGATCAGGATCGGAGCGGGTTGGGTGAGGGATTCCCCAACCTGGAGAGCCAGAGGCTGATTGCACCCCGCAGGGTGGGCGATGGGAAGTGCCAGAACCCAACGCCATTTGTTTCTAGAAGTATGCAGTTTGAGATACTTCTAGATTTTTAATATCCGCACATGGGATTTAAGCATATTTATCAGTAAAAAAATACGTCAATTCCTTGGATTAGAGCATATCTTATCAGTAAAGATACGTCCATTCCTGTGCAGGGTCACCCTTTTAGTCGCCTTCTACGACAGGCAGGGCATACCGTAGGCCTATTCTAATTCCCGGGACCTACACGGCCAAAACAGCAACGTACAGTAAAAAAAAAAAAATATTACCACATACTGCTGATTATCCATTCATTATAACCTTCCATTATTTTCTTTTCTTTTTTACCGCCGGTAGTTTTCTAAAATAGAATAGTTTATTTTCCAATTTTGATAATCACGTAAAGAGATTAAGTTAGTTCATTAAAAAAAGTTTTTCTTTTCTTTAAGTATAAAAACTTTTTCAATAACAGTGTAAAGTAATAGATTGAGTTTTCCTGATCTAGTTAGAAAATTGAGTTTCTCATTTAGTTTTATTAAATAACTAGACGGCCATGGAGAATGCCTCAGCGCCTAGTTTTTCTAAAGCCTGTATTGAATTAATTATCACTTTTACGCCACGTGTTGTTATCTATTATTCGACCTCCTATACATGTTTTAAAACAAAGTTAATGGCCTTTCAGCATGTTATAATTATTATTATTTATTTTTTTAACATTAATTCGATAAATTTATTTAAAAGAATTTTGTCAAATGTTCTAAATTTAGTTATGGAGGTTTTCTGAATCCGAAAAAATTGTTTTTAGAATTCCGTCCCTCACTTTCTTTTAGTGTGTATGGGAAAAATGAAAAAAAATCACAGAAAACTGAAACTTAATATTTTGCTTAGATGATTTCAGTGATTACGCTGCCCGATTTACTCCTTAACTGAAAGATTTTTCTTTCAGATCTTTGCGATTTTCTCAAAAACAATTTCAACGATATTCTTTAAACTACTAATCTTAAAATGAGCCGCAACTTTTATTTGAAATATTTTTACGCCAAATTCATCTAAATGATGTTATTCTGGGAGTAGACTGTGATATTTTGGGCTTTTTTCTGAAGTGCCAATTCAATATATTGTAACGTAGCCAGTAGTGCCATCTTGGAGAGGAAGTAGGAACCTCAAGTTCTCTTAGTGGCCGCTAGGAAGCGCTGGCGACGCGCTCTAGTTCTCTTTGGAAGAATTGAGAAGGTTCTAGAAGATTCTCTTCCGGTATAAATAGTGGGACCGCAGAGAGGTGGGAGAGAGTTTTCTAGTTACAAACGAAGTGTACGTTTGTGGAAAGTTTATAAAAAGTGAACAAAGTGAACTTTTGTGGTTTAAACTGTGAAGTAATATTTGTAATTTATTGTGTATAACAATAAATTGGTGTTTTCTTTATTGAAGTTTAGAGTATTTTATCTATACGAACCCACTTAAACTACTTGCAGTAGCTAGTTTAGAGGGAAAAACGTTACAATATTATACCGATTCTATCATCTGTATAATAATATTAACATGAGTGTTGCCAATACTTCCAGTTTGAAGAATATCGGTTTACCGGAATTGATATTATCTTCTGTATGCACATTGAAACACATATATATATTTTTCGTTTTTTTTTTTTTTTTTTTTTTTTTTTTTTTTTTTTTTTGTGATTTTTGTTACCGTTTAAATAATAAATCAAAGCTATGTAAATTGCAGTAAATGGAAAGTCTTATGAGTGTTTCCCACCAGATTTTTCTTTATATTTTCGTCTGTCTTCAATTTGAACAGTTCTGGCGATTTGTTTCGAAGTAATTCCGTGTGTTAAGTCTAGCTTAATAACTGAACGAAGATTTTAACATGGATCACTTTTTTTTTTTACAAAAAGCCGCGAAAATATGTGAAAGAGGGCGGAAAAACTTAGGACACTGCCCCGGTGTTTGTGTACTAAGTTTCCTCCCAATCCACTTAGGGAACGGGGAGGGACCACAGGGACGGTGGCCTACGTTTCTCCCACCACCCCTCTTGGTGAATCGACAAAAATATAACATCCGGTATTTTACCCGTCGTAGCATGCATATTCCTTTTGTTCCTGACTGGTTTCGGATTTTTATCCATCGTCAGAGCAAAGTCACCAAGTTCGTATAGAGAGTTAACTTCAGCGCAATGTTTCTGTTACACTCTTACGTGTTGTTTTATATGTGCGGGAGGTTATCACGTACACATACAAGGAGGTGATTACCTCCCGCACATACATAAGTGTGAGTGCAAAAAAAATAACATTATGGAAGCTAAAGGAGGCGGTACCTAAGTTTTTCCTTACTATCTGATGGATAAAAAAACACTGAGGGGCCACGGGACGATGTTCTAAGTTTTCTCAAAATGAGTTGCTTTGTGAGTTACGTGCTTGAAACGTTATTTGATGAAATCCTTCGTGAAGCGTTTGTGGTCATGTAATTTAGAAATACGTATAGCTGGTTATCGTGAGCACAATACACGACACACTCTTCTTTAAGTTTGCACTTAAAATAGAGGAAACTAACAGTTCCCAATATTTACCGCCAGCTCAACGTCGTCTTTAGTAATTTTATGATCATCTCAACTTAGAAGCCCATCGAGAGCGCGTTAACTTTTCATCGACGATACGTATTGACCTTATAAAAAACAGGTCATTCGGAAAGTAAAAAAAAAAAAAATTGGCCTGCAACACTCACACCATTTTCTTATGCAATTGTTCTTACAATAATATAATCATTCACCGTGACAAATTTTCATTAAACTTCCAATATACTCAGCAAACTGAACCGCAACTAAGACGAAAACCCCACAACACCCAACTTGTTCGCCACTTTCACATACATAAGGAACGAGGTCTACAAACTGACAAACTTTTTCAAAAAACTAGGCTTGAGAACAGCATTCAGAACAAACACTAAACTTGTAAACAAAATATGCACCCATACTGAAACAACCAACCTATATGACAAAAGTTGGTAGGTTTGAGAACAGCATTCAGAACAAACACTAAACTTGTAAACAAAATATGCACCCATACTGAAACAACCAACCTATATGACAAAAGTTGGTAGGTTTGAGAACAGCATTCAGAACAAACACTAAACTTGTAAACAAAATATGCACCCATACTGAAACAACCAACCTATATGACAAAAGTGGGGTTTACAAACTCTCTTGCCCCGAAGCACGTACATAGGCCAGACCGGAAGACGCCTCAAAGACAGGTATAAAGAACACTTACCCTCATACAAATACAACGAAACCGACTCCGCTTATGCGAACCACCTTACAAAGAACAACCACGAACCACAAAGTATAGACAAAACAATGGTCCTATTACACCAAGGCACAAAAGGAAGACGAATGGACATTCTAGAAAAAATAGAAATATACAAACACAAGACTATCCACAAATAATGAATGACCAAATAAACTACAGACACACTCTTTAAGGTCATTCCCCACACCTAACAATATTACAAACATACCAACAACTAGTATACAACACATCTGTGCATATGTATATATATATGCATATGCACATGTGTATGTATATATATATACATACCCACCGACCATAAAAAAAAAAAAAATTGCATTATGCATGAAACTCGTATTAAATTCTAACCTAGAGAACCAAATTTTATTATTTCCCGGATTAAAATACAGATTATTTGCATGATGCTTTTAAATTCTCCTACCGTGCCCTATTCTTAACAAATGTCACCTTATGTCTCTAAACATATTCTTACTATAATTTAAACATAAATTAATATCATTTAAAAACAAGCATGATAAATAAAAACGAATACATTTGATTTCCTCTAATATTTATTTTAACTCTTCTCCAATTTGCCGTTTGCTGCCAACCTTCTTACATATCAATTTACTTACATAACTTCTTGTATTAACCCTGCTTGTATTTCACATTTATGTATTACTTGTACAAGCTTTTGACTGTCCATAAACTTTGCATCGCCTTTCTTCAAACTTTATCTATTCCTATTAGTACAGTATACTCCTGAAGTAACTTATCCCCCACCCCCACCCCCTAATAAAAATAACTTGATAAGACACTAAGCATACTTTACAACACTATTAAAAATTTAGTTATAGAGTATTCTGCAAAACACGAAACAAATTTATTATACACTATTTTTTTAATGTCTAATCATAACTTACAATAATTGCATTTTGCCATTAATCTCTTACACATAGTAATATAACCTTATAACCTCCCCACATAATTATATACAGCCAACAAGTGTGAGTATCAAGTAACAGAAACATTACGTTCAAGTGAACTCTCTACACGAACTTGGTGAAATTGCTCTGACGATGGATGAAAATCCGAAACCGGTCAGCAAGAAAATAAATATGCATGCTACGACGGATAAAATACCAGATTCCAATATACTCATTTGTACTAATACAAAAATAGTGGTGGCGGGAGCACAACTGCTAACCACAATAGTAGTAGTCCACCTAGTTCACACTTTAGTCCAGTAGAGATCGCCAGTATCATTGAACCCCTCGTAATTTGAAGTCCCCCCCCCCACATATTCCGCAGAACTATCTAAAATCAATTTGTTTGAAAAACTATTGCAAATAATTTCCTGTTAGTAGGGTAATAGAAAGTATTGCTTTTACCGGAAATCATGTTTTGAGTTCCCCACATGATTGTGAGGTAGTGGTCCTTTCGGATAAAGTGGTTTTTTTAGGCGGTACTGCTTCTGAGATCATTGGCTTCCGGAGCTCTTTCAGTGCATTGCCGGCCTCCGGAAGTGTTCTCCATTATATAAAACATTGCTCCTTAGTCCATTGCTTAGAGGCACCTAAGACCAAAAATCTTATCCTGCACTCCAAGGCAAGAAATAAGGCGAACCTCTATAAAGCATGCCCTATGGTGCCGGATAATATAAATTCTTCGAAAGTTAATGCTTTGAAACATTTTGTACCGGATAAATAATTTCTCTTGGATAATATTTGGAAGTTACGCTATGGTAGTGTGCGAAATTGTCACTGAACCGTCTGTATTACCGCAAAAGTGGCCACGTCATACGTAGAGGAAATATGTGAACTGGAGTCGCCGTAACAGAATTGCTTGAATGTGCTAAGCTATTATGACGAAATTAGGTGAATTATGTGGTAAAACATAAAATGTTCGTTTGATATAGTATTAATTAATCGCTTTAAATGTGTAGCAATCACTCCGAGTTTGATGAAAATTTATCTTAGGAACTTGAATATTGAATAAGAGAAGTTAGTACAGTTCATATTTTCAGAAGTAATATGAACTGAATTTATACGTCCTAATGTTGGAGGATTGAGTGGAAGCTATACAAACAGCGCCCTATGTTGCCGGGTACAATAACTACAATAGAATATTTAACTTTAAGATGGGAAAATGGTTTTTATCTTCTCTTTAATAAGAAAATAATCTTCTTTTGTGCCATTTACAAAAGAGATTACATCTTTTGTTGTCTGGCCTCTCAAGGGTTCTCATCCTGTAACTGGCTTAGAACCCATATTTGATGAACAAAATAAATATAAAGATATAAGGTTACCGTATTTTGATTTGATTTATAAGAGTAACTTCAAAATAGATTACATCTTATTTGAATTGACAGTATTGTAGTATTATTGTCATCTTCAATACGAATAACCATCATCCTTCAAATCCATATCTTCAATCAATTTTCTACTAACAAAAGTAAGAAGTAAATCTGTTTAAAATTTAAGATTAAATCGATTTTCTTCAACTCATGTCGAGTTACTCTCAAAATAATATTAAAGGAAATTTTTCATATTTATGAACAACCACATCTCCACCTCCATTAATTAGCATTTTTAATATTAAATACTTCTAGCTATTAACCAGACAGACCGACTACCTGGGTGTCAAGTATCTTGCTATTCCATTCGTTTTTGTTTTCTTGTGAAAATTAGATTCTTAGAGTGGACAATTTATCTATCATTTGACCTGTTCCATGCTCAGGGCGCACGGTAATGTCTTTAAAAATCTCAGATCAAAAGTTGAAGCGACTTTTTCAGAAGGAAGTTCATTTGAGGGATTTTAGGGGAAGCGTAAGATGATGATTTACTCAAAAAAGAGGTTGTATTAAGTTTAGATTTCCTCACTGGTATAATTTTGAAGACAACTAAACATCTAATGAGAATTGTAAGTTTGAAGAACTATTTATATTGCAGTAAGAGAAAGTTGTAAGAGTGTATAATGGTTATGAAAAGGAGAGAATTGGTTTTAAGAAATGAAATAAACTGGAAATAATGCTGAACATTATATAATAAAATAGAGACACAAAACTGCCAGGACTTTTACACTTAAATAGAATTTAGGTAGCGAGAAATTTAGTCAGAGTGAAGAGAAGGGTAGTGATTGGTTGCTGACTCGTTGTTAACTGTTGTAAAACTGTTTAAAGACTCCCTTGTCGGGCTAGCTCAGCTGTATATATACAGTCTTCACAGTTTCCCACTCTAGTCTGATCTAAGTAGCGTGTGAGATTCCAATTTTGTATTTCCCTCTGTTTTGGATTACTCTCTTTGGATCCTATTACAAGTGTTTCACACCAGATTTTTTTAAGATTTTGAATAGTAATTCTAAATTTAACTGTAACCAACTTCCATTTTTTTCAAACTCTGTATAGAAAATAGAGAGGGTTTGTGTACCAAATTATTTTTTTTCAGTTCTTATAGAATTTAACATGGTTCGTTTAATCTTTTATTATGGTTTCGTTAAGATGTATAATTTCTGTTATGATTTCTTTAATTATTGTTGAATTCCTGAATAATTTTTTTGTATTTAAACTCGAAACTTCAGAAATATTTTTAATAAATTATAGTTAGGTGTAGAAATTGCATGCATGCATGTGCTGAGTTCATACAAACAAATAAAATAAATGGTATGTATGTATATACCAAGATTATTAGATAGGCTAGAGTGTAAACATCATTATTTTCAGTCCGGTGGAAGCTTATCAGCTCAGTTTTCAATTACTGTGTATTACTTCATACACTAGCTGGCTGTACACCCCCTATCCTACCTCACACATATCCTCTCTCTCACACGGACTACGTAAAATTATTACAAATTGCAATGTGCCAACTCCTCCGGATAGCATAAATAAAATTAGACATCTCTCTCTCTCTCTCTCTAATTTATAAATAGATAATTAAAAAAAACTCCATAGGACTTTATTTGTAACTGCTGAAAATGTCCGATTTCCATTAAAAAAAAAAAAGTTTCTAACCACCTGAAACGGTTTCTATCTGAATCCACTTCAGGACGTCATCACTTCCTCATACAGCAACATTCTTCGCTTCCCTAAAAAAAAGGCTCCCCCTACCCCCACCCAATAAATTAGACTTTCACTGACTTTTTCATACTTCTCACACAATTTTTCATTTTATTTTTATTCATTTATTTGTTTTGTAATTACTTATTCATTTGTTTTTCTCTTCTACCTCTCCTCATATTTCCCAACTTTTTAAATTTTCTCTTTTCTGTCTCTCAATGTTTCTGTGTAAGCATACTCCATCATTTGCTTTCCACCAAGATTGAACTCTCTATCTCTCTTCGACAGATATTGTCTCTCTTTAAATTTCACTTTTTAATGTTTATTTTAATCTTTTAGTGTACCATTTCCAATTTTGATATGTTACTCCTTTTTTTATGTTTACATTATTCTTCTTTTACATTATTGTGTGGTAATATTTCGTTCATTTTTCTACTCTATAATGCCACCCTTGGTATTCTGATATTGACTCTCTGTTGTTTCTCACTACTTACTAGTAATTTTCATTGTTACATACTTTTCTCCTTTTTTTCATGTTGTTCCCGAGGAAGGACACCAAAGTTGTCCCGAATTGTCGATAGAATAAACTTTTAATGTTAAAAAGTTTTTTCTTAAGCCCCAGCTAACCAACATTTTGCTTGTTTCATTATAAACGTAACTATTTCAAGCATATTATATTTTATATTATTATTTTTTGTATTGGAAAGTAGGGGAAGATGGGGTGTGACTTTCCTCGAAATATCATAGTGAAAGCTACATTTTATTATTGAAACCGAAAGCTGTGATCTGAAAACTACTAAAGATAAGGCTTTCATACTTATGCTGTTAATTCCATACATCCTTAACAATAATTTCAATCCAATATGGTTGCGCTAGTATTCTTTGACCTATGTGTTTACGGATTAATTAGTGAAATAGTGACAGTGGGGTTAGTTGTTACACTCGGTTGGAGCGTGTTGTTACAGTGCAGCCACTTGCCCCACTGCATATCTTAAATCAAATCACAGCAGATCTTAAAAGAAATGAAGCCAAAAACAAGAAAAACGAGAAAGTTGGCAACAAAAAGAAAATCTGTGCCTCCAAAGATGCGAATAAGAATCAAAACCAAAGACGGCAAGAATAATAATTTGCCATCATCAAGTTTCGGCGAAGAAGATGAGGACTGCCTATGCCTGAAATGTCTAAAAACCATGGTCGCAGTCATAAGATGGAGAAAATTGGATTGAATGCATGCAGTGCAAAAGATGGGCCCGAGCAAAATGTGTTAAAAATGACCCTAGATATATTTGCCACAATTGTAACTTGGACTTAGAGACGGGTAGTGACAGTGAATAGAAAGAGAATGAATATGCAAGCATTAGTTTGTAATAATCCATGTTTAGATCATAATCAAGCTACTATTATTATTAAAATAAAGATCTGATAATTTGTTTATTGAACATATTTCAGTTTTATTTCCTTAAAATAAACACCCAAACATGTATTTTATACATCGTAACACCTTACCCTCCGCATCTAACAACAAGCCCCACCGAAGGGCACTATGTTACAGTAGGCGCATTTTAATAGTATTTGAATTTTTTAAATGTTACTTAATTTTTAAAAAAATCTCAAAAAATCTATAATTAATAGAAATAAATGAGAATACAAATTAATCAATTTTCAGCAACTTTGAGTGCAACATACAGCAATTAATCTTGTTTGAAGGCTGCAGTCTGACTATCTTTTTTGAACTGAACTATTTGAAAGCTGATGGCTCTCTCTATTCTTTGGAATTGCTCTATCTCTCTAGCGGGGGAATTTTCTTGTACAAAAGATTTACCCTAACGGGATTTTGTGCCTTTGTTTTTCTATTTGCCATGATCCCAATTTACAGTACCTGACACTAAAATACACTCTTTTTGAAGTTAAATTCACATTATAAAATATTCTAAATTATTTTTAAAAACTATTATTTTTCATTTCGTTCTTCCACTACATCTGTAAACATCAGAGATGTGTTGATGGGTTTTAAAAGCCCAAAGAAATTCTTTAGTTAGAAAAATGGTCTTTTTTTTTTATATATATACACCCCATTAAATACTCATTTAAACCTAAATTAAAGGGCGTATAATTCTAATTTATTTATAAATCTAAAAACGTTTCACATTCCTTTGTGTTATAATCCCCTGGAGATATTCGCCCACTAAATTGTACAGTCATACTCATAGACAGTCTGTTCACAAAATCAAGGAATAATTTTTACCTTTTTTAACTTTATAATATGTCAAAATAATTTGAAAAGAAACTCAATGAATGTTTTATTAGACATTGTGGGTTAGAAGGCCATTTTCAGAAATAAATAATAGTAATTTGATGTCAAAATATATTACAATATATTATATTGTGTAAAGTTTATATATTATAATAATTATATAGCTCTTTGGGAGTAGTACATTTATTATCTACATTTTGTTTATAAACCTGTGTTCGTTGTTGTTTAAAAAATTGATAATAAATTTTCGACGGCTTATATATAATTATATATCTTAACACAAAATGGTCAATAGAAGCAACATAAAAATAGCAAGATGTAAACTGAATGCCCACACTGATAAATATTTAGCAGATTTGGTTTTAAATGAACGTTTTTAACAATTTTTAGAAAAATTAAATTTATTAAAAAAAACGTATGAACTGGTATGAACTCACATGACATTCTCTTGCCCCAATTAATACAATTTAATTAACCAAATTTTTTTCAAAATTGTAACGATTAAAATGTTTAGTTGAACTGGCCATAGAAAAGATGGTAGCGATTATTAATATAAATATACCTGAGCGGACTTTTTTTGGGTTCCCTGGTCAAAAACCAACAAAGCTTATGCAGTTTAAATTTTAATCTAACTGACAGACACTCTCCAAAATCCTATAAAGTCCATTTAGTCCTATAAACCAAAACATTTAGTTTTGATGAAAATCAATTTGGAAAATTTAGACACGACGGCAATACTTTCTCTTATAACTACAGTAAGAGATAGTAGAAGATGATCTTCTCTGATAAGCACGCCGCACTAAAGGCTTTAGAGGCGAGGAATGTCGAGGAAGAATGCCGCGAACAGTTAGAATCCCTAGCAAACCCTAATAGCCTTTGGCTGGGTTGGGTGCCGAAACATAAACGCATTCAAGGTAACGAAGAAGCCGACAGACTGGCGAAGGAGGGCGCCTCACGAACGCCCATTGGTCCGGAGCCTTTCTGCGGCATTTCGTACAGAACTGCTTACGGGGCCATTGAAAAATGGCTAACACACAAACACACATTATATTGGAAAAAATATTGCGGGGCGGAGCCCTCAAAGACTCGCACAAATTATCTCCTCGACAGAAAGAAAGTGGAGCTAAAGAGGATTACTGCCCCTAGTTACAGGGCATTGTCTTTTACGGAAACATTTGTATAATACGGGTCTGTCTGCGAACCCACTTTGCAGGAAATGCGCACAACCTTTTGAATACTCATCCTTATGAGACACCATTTCACCTTCTTGGAGAGTGCGCACACTATGCTCGCCGACGATTCCTGAAATTTGGCGTCCACAATTTGGAGCCGAATGCGGGATCAGAAATTCAGCCCTGGCGTTTTTTTAATGATACAGGGCTGATGTGAGGCGTTTTACAGGGGGCACAATGGGTCCAGTTGAGGTCTACCTGCTGAACCTCCATTTGGAGGCCGCGAGTTTCTAGATTAGATTACATTAGAAGAGAAAGTAAAAATTATAATATGTAAATATATAAGACCAATAAATATTGTGGTTAGATAATTAAATCAATAAAGATACACATGAGTAACGTACAACATTGCTTTCAGGTCGGCGGTGTATGTAAGTGGGTAAAACACAAGGTAATACCTCAGTTTTATATTATATAAAATAAACTACAATAGGTTATCTTCTTGTAATAAAAGTTTTATTCAGTTATTATAAGTTTTTTAATAAAATTCTCTATTGGTAAATAAAATATAATAATAAATCCCTCTCCTCCTACTCCATCATAACTGTAGCGTGTAAAACAAAATTCATAAACGTTATAATATTTAAAATGTTATTATGCTGTAAAATTTTAATTAGACTGCCTGGTGATGATTTATTAATTGATTTTATCAGCTGCCTTGTTTTATTAGCTTCTTTTTACTTTCACTTACTCCTAGTAAGAGAAAATATTGCAATCGTATCAAATCTGGCTTTAATTATGTCCAGTTTTTACGGGAAATATAAGTTTTGTGGTCCTCTGAATCAGAAAAAGTGTTTTTAGTAATTGGTCTATATGTGTGTGTGTCTGTGTGTGTGTGTGTGTGTGTGTGTATAGTTTAGCATAACAAAAAGAGAGTCGCAGAAAGTTCAAACTTCATATTTAGTTTAAGTTCCATCATGGGACCTGACAATGATAGTTTTGATCAAAATCGGTCAACCGGAAGTAACACACTTTACTGAACTTTTTTTCTTCAATGTTTTGCGATTTTCACGAAAACAGCTCCAACGATTTTTCTTTGTACTCAGCATATCAACTACACATACAGAGAGCTACATTTCAGACATTTCATCGGGAAAATTCATTTAAGGGGGTTTGTGGAAGTGAGCCGCGGTTATGATTTTCTCCAAAGTGCTGTTTTAATTTACTCTATGATTCTATATCATCCATATAACATTAATTTGAATTCAATATTGTTGGATAATAATATCCACCATTTTTCTATTTGTATTTTGTTTAACTGTTCACTTTTGTGATGCCGCCTGTTGGCCATTTATATGAACTAGTTATGCCGTTTCAGTTTTGATTTTATTCTTCAAGTATGGGATTGTGTATATCTATGCACCAACAGATTGGTGTAAAATATGCTTATATTATAGAGACTGATGTTTTTGTCTGCGATATTCCAATAAGTTATAGGCCCATAATAAAGTGCGATTCAGAATGATGAATAATAGATTTCTGTAATTGGAAAATTGGAAGGGACATCCAACTGTGCGTCATGGAAATTTGGTATAATAATGTAAGTAATCCATGAAGATTTTTTTTTTTTTTTTTTTTTTTTTTTTTGGCATAAGCTTTCGCTATTCAGCCAGCATAACAGATTTTATAAGATCCATGAAGATCTGATGAACTATATCACACTAAACGCGGATGTAGACACAGTTAATAGAGACCTTAAAAAGGACCAGAAAGTTTGACCAGAAAATATGTCTTACCTAAAATATTATACTGAATTGGTACTTTAAAGGAAAGCATTACGATACTGTTTCCCTGGAATCCCAAAAAATCAATTTTCCCGGGGAAATTTTCAAATAAAAGTGAAAGTATATATATATAGTAACATTTTTCCCTCTAAACTAGCTACTGCAACTAGTTTTAAGTGGGTTCATATAGATAACATACTCTAAACATTAATAAAGAAAACACCAATTTATTGTTATACACAATAAATTACAAAATACAACACTTAATAATAATTACTTCACAGTTTAAACCATAAAAGTTCACTTTATACACTTTCCACAAACGTACACTTCGTTTATAACTAGAAAACTCTCTCAACTCTCTGCGGTCCCACTATTTATACGGAGGGGAATCTTCTAGAACTTCCTCGGTTCTTTTACAATGAACTAGAGCAAGTCGCCAGCGCTTCCTAGCGGCCACTAAGAGAATTTGAGGTTCCTAGATGGCACCACTGAATGCGTTACTATATATATTTGTGTGTGTGTGTAGATAGTATACGAAGTTTAAACAAGATTGTTGAAGCCGTTTTGGAGCAAATCACGAAAAAGTGATTTAATAAAGTCGCACTTCCGGTTGACGGATTTTGATCAAAATCTTCAAGTTTGCTGACATCAAAATCGTGTTAAGTTTGAGATTCTTCCTGCCACTTTTCGTTTTTGATATATTTTGTTAACACACACAGATCATTCGCTAAAAATCAATTTTTAAGTATTCAGAGGACCCCATCCAAAAAATGTGTATTTCCGGTGAGCACTCAATTTCAATAATGTGGCATGATCGCAATATTTTCTGTTGCTGGAACAATGGGATAGTAAAAAGATGGTGAATATTATAACTTATTTATCTGTGACTTATTGTATGACAGCGCCCACTCTTACAAGCAAAGATTGTATCGGCAATACAAAGTTAAACCTAACTGACAGGTACCCCAAAATAAACCCTAGTATGTAATTTCTCCAGAAAAATGTTATATAATATAACGTTATATCTGTGCTGCTGTTTAAAGAATTTCGTTGTAGTTATTTTCAAGAAAATGTCAAAAAAAACCTCAAAAACCAATTGTGTAAAGTCGCTCCTCTGGGTAATCGACTTTCATTAAATTTGGAATTTAGCAATAATAAATTTTACTAAATTGGTAGTTAGAAGTAAGCTTTACGTTACAGCTCCCTCAGTTTCTTCCAAAAAATCAATTTTTCAGATTAAATGTATCAAATAAAAATCTGGTGTGAAACACTCACACAACTTTCTCTTACACCAGTTCTCAAAATTATAATTGATAAATTTTATAGTTTGTGTACCAAATTTAATGAAATTCATTATAAAACTGAAAAAACTGTCCAGTAAAAGCGCACTTCCGGTTTACTAATTTTCTTGAAACTCGGAATTTTGGCCATATATTTATTTCTAATTAATTTTGTTTTGATGATAGAATTGTATAATCAACTATGATAGCACTTTAAACAAAAAAAATGTAACTCCACCCCTCCTCCAAGTGCCCTTAAATGAATTTTCCCAGAGAAATGTTTCAAATGAAAGTAGTAGATCTTTGTATGTTTAGTTTATATAGGATGTTTCAAGAAAATCGTCGCAGTAATTTTTGAGAAAATCGCGAAAAAGTGGAAAAAATCATTTAGTAAAGTGGTAAAGTAAACGCACTTCTGGTTATCCTATTTTTTTTTAAACTCGGAATTTCAACAACATATTCAATTCTAATTAACATTATTTTGGATGATAAAATTGTTTAATAAACTGAAATAGCACTTTAGATGAAAACCTAACTCCATCCCTCCTCCATAACTGCCCTTAAATGAATTTTCCAAGAGAAACATTTCAAATAAAAGTTGTAGCTTTTTGTTGGTGTAGTTGATATATAAAGTTTGAAGAAAATCGTCGGAGCTATTTTTGAGAAAAACGTAAAAAAGTAAAAAAAACTAGCAAGTAAAGTGGTACTTCCGGTTGAGGAATTTTGACGGATGACCCACAGCCAGATGCCATGGTGATACCTAAACGGAATATCAAATTTCAACTTTCTGCGGTTTTTCGTTTTTGAGCTATGCTGTTCACATACATACACAAACACACATCATTCGCTAAAAACCACTTTTTTGGACTCAGGGGACCTCAAAACGGATATTTCCGGTGAAAACTCGATAACGAAAATTTGACTAAGGAGTAAGAGAAATTAAAAATTATAAACATTTACGTGTATATTATAGGATAAGAAATTTATAGAAAAGCGATGGAGCTGTTTTGGATGAAATCGCGATAAACTTAAGAGAAAAAAAAAACATTCAGTAAAGTCATAGTTAATTGTATTTGACCGAAACGTTCGTGTCAAAACGTGACGAACGTTTCGGTCAAAAGCCATTATTGATTTTTGTTTTCATAGTCATTTTTACAAAAAAAATTGCTCAGTATAATATATATTAAAGCTTTAAAATATGGAAACATAGCACTTTAAAAATATTGCTAAGCATTTCAAATTTAAAGGAAATCGCAGGACTTTAAAGAATAGTTCTTCAGCAATTTTATGAAATTTTCTTGGAAACAAGCTAAAACTATTTTCTTTAATCTTGGGATGTTAATTGCATACAGATGTAACCCTATAACTTTCATTTTAAGACATCTATCAGGAAAACTTAATATTTTTTGTTATATATTTGTTTTATATTATATGAAGTTTAATTATTTATTTAAATTGAATATAAGGAATTATTGATGTTTATACAGATATAACATCAATAAAAATAATTAAAACATTAGTTTGTTTTTTTTTTTATGAAGTGAGATAATCTAATAAATTTATCTTTAACACTTGGTCTGCGCTGCAGATAAAAGATAACAATTATTGGCCTATAGATACCATTTTACTGATTGACATTATTCTGGGATTTTTATTTACGTATTTTTTTTCTAGTCGTTTAATGTAAAATTTGTTTTTAATATGCTCTTTTATATGTTATTAGTTCAGAATATAGTATTGAATTTTCTCTCTCTTATTTATATCATAAAACAAGTTACTGAACTAATCTGTTACAAAGTTAGTTGTGAAAGTCTGCCATTGACAGTTAATTATTTCATAATAGCTAAAGGAGATCTCGAGGAGCGGTCAATAAAATGTACACTTTTTTTAAATCTTTTCCAACGTTTCGACAAATTTATTGTCTTCTTCAGGGATCTGTACAACAATCAAACAAAAAAGAAAATAATAATAGTAATCACCATAATCTAAATATAGATAATAATAATAAAGATATAGTTTGGGACAATTATTAAATAGAAGACAAATACAAAACAAAACAAACAACAAAATTTTTAAAACTACTTACAAAGATAAAAAAAATGTTAATCGGTGTTGGATATATTTTCCATAAAACAAACTAAACTCAAATTATGTAATAAACAGAGAGAGTTACTAACTATATGAGCTACATCATCAGAAATGAAGGTATGTGGTAGATGAAGAGGTTATTAGAAGGTAGTATTCGGGAGTGGGGGATGGAAAGGAAAAACCAAGTCTTATGATGGATGGGAATTTCCAGGACGGGGGTTTAGGATACTGTTGTAGATGATTGACAAGTTGTTTGTGTCCGTCCTATAATTGATTGAAGTTGTGTGTTTTTTAATGTTTATCATTTCTAAAATGTTTATTTTTTTCTTGTTAGTGTTGGTCGCAAGAATTGTAGGGTTGTCATAGTCAAAGTTGTGGTTAAGTTCAATATGATGTCTTGTGAGGGCGGTAGTCGTGTCATTGTATTTTTTAACTTTGCAATCGTATTCGTGTTGGTATAGTCTTTTTTTTAAATACTGTGAAGTCTGTCCAATGTATGTGGCTGGGCATTGTTTACAGTCAATTTTGTAAATTAAATCAGAACGTTGAGTAATTGATTTTATTTAATTTTAATTAATTGATGATTTATGTGAAATATGTCTTCTAATAAGTGCCACGTTTCTTATTCAGCTTTTTTCACGAAAATACTGTCAACGATTTTATTTTAAACTTATATTCACTGTGCACACACATGTATGTCTATCTACTTGTATTTGAAACAGTTTTCTAGCAAATATGATTTTAAGGATTGTTCTCGGAGGGGAGCGAGGGGGACTTATTCTTTAAATCAGGGGTGTCCAACCTTTTGGGTTATCTGGGCCACATTGGAAGAAGAAGAAATAGTACTGTCTTGGGTCACATTAAAATACAAACTCTAAGGATAGCTGATGGCCAAACATATAATTTTCCTTATATCTGGTGCTCCATCTATTCAGTGTTTAGGTAGGAAAGCCGTTTAATTTAAAGATTGCGTTAGATCAGAATATCATTAGCGATTGTTGCTATAGAAAATTTCGTTATCTAAGTAATAAACTTCCTTAATATTTTAAACACTTTACTATAAAAGTAGAGCTGGGCAATATAAAACTAGTTGAATAGCTGACATTGTATTTGAGAAACTAAAATAACAATATCAGAGCATCAGAGACATTTTCCGTGGTAGCCTCCTTCATTTTGTGGTCATCGACCGGTTTCGGGCGTTCGCCCATCTTCAGATGCGTTTGTCAGTGTGATATTCAATTTATACACTGACTGGTCTTTTAATTATATTTTAAAACAAAACTCTTAAACTAGGTCAAGAGGAGGTATGGTGATGGTAGCTGGGTGGGAAAGGAACACGTGTTTGGGTTGTTAAAGGGGCTAATTTTCCTTAAAATGGAAACAACATGTGGGGGTCTAATTTTTAAACTCTGTTGTTGGAGGGAGATTCACTTGACAATTAAATAATCAGAATAACTTTAAAATTAAATTGAATAACGATTTCAAGCTAACACAATTTAAAATTAAGCGATTAAAATAATAAAAATGAAATACACATAAGCATACTGAGCATATTTTATAATATTTATAACTATATAATATATATTTGTATGTATTATATTACATATATATATTACAGTACATACATATACTAAACATATACCATACATATACACAATATGTATCTACTACCATGTGTATACTATATATACACATACATACATCGTACATTATATATATATATATATGTTATATATAACATCTGTATATACACCACATATACATATGCATATTTATAACTATGCATTCCACTCGACCTTTCACCTCTTTACTCAACATTCACATCCACTCTCCATGTACGCACGCATACTTATTATTATTTTTTTTAAACTAAAAATATAATCTGCTTAAGAACTATTTGGTCCATGTATACTACTTGGGCGGGTCGATGAACCGGTCGATGACCACAAAATGAAGGAGGCTACCACGGAAAATGTCTCTGATGCTAACCAGCTCTGCGGAACCAACCACCACAATAACAATATCTAGTTCGACGGAAGTCGAGTACTCAAACTGCTCTACACAGATATTTTAGTTCTAATTTTACGCTTTGTTTATTTTATCTTGGAAAATAGTTGATGTTGATGTTGCCAAAAAGCGAAGATGTGAATAATGCAGGATTGTGAAGCGAGGGATATTAACCTCTGGAAAGATAGGATTTATAAAGTCCAGCCTTTAAATTGAATGTCAGGTTGCAGCTGTATATGGTCTATTAGAAAATTGGCAGATAACATCTAGACAGACAACTTCTAATGAAGGAGCGTGTTTTCCAATTGTTGAAAACGTTCATAAAATCAACCATCGAGGTCATGATATTTCCCCTCAATCCTTGGAAACATAAGACATTTCAAATATATTTGAATAGTATATTAAAAAACAGTAAATGATTTATTTATATTAGTTTAAAATTGTTTGTTTGGGGCGCGGGTTGGACACCCCAGCTTAAAAGTGTCATTTCATAATCATATGTAATTTTAGTTCTATCATCTGTTAATAAAGTTAATCAAAAATTATTGTAAGATTTCGATTTTGAAGAAAGTTGATTATCGGAAGTTCATCATTACTGTTTTTTCTTTTCTTCTTCAGGGGTAATCGTGATTTTCTTGATAAAGGCATCAATGAGTTTTCTTTAAACGTGTAAGTATATATGTTTATATCTCTCAGTTTGATTGAACCTTTATTTCTGAGAAAATTGATTTTAGGATTCTTGAAGGAGAGTGGGGGTATCACTTTAGTTTAGTGACGATATCCCCAATTGTATAATATTGTAGGCCACTTAGTAAACATTCCAAGTTTGAAGAAACATTGCCAATTATAATGATGTAAATTACGATATCATTTGTCTTTTTCATAATAGATTTTTGTCAAATAAATTTAAACAAAGGCATCGAATGTTTTCTGTATTGTATTTGTAATAGCAACCAAAGAGAGATCAGCAACAAGAGAAGCAAACCCAAACCACTCTCTCGGACTGTCCTGAACTCTATCGAACTGTCCTCAACTCTATTGAACTGTTTTTTCATGGACTGTCTGTCGCTATATTTATACAGTTTCTCCCACTCCAATCCGAGAGAGTGGTTTGGGTTTGCTTCTCTTATCTTTACACTCTTTCGTTGCTGATGCTCTCTTTGGTTGCTGTTACCTTGCGATGGTTCTGAATTCTGTATGTCCCTAAGGGCTGTTGCATAGGCTTGCGCCTCATCGAGGGTTTTCGGGAGTTTTATTTGAACTTGAGCTTTAATTGGATCCGGTAAAGATTTAATAAAGGTGTCAGTTGCTAATTTGTCTACTAAATTTTGCAGGTTTTCCTGCGCTTTAAACAGCAATGAAGTGGAAATATGCTTGATACGGTCAGAGAAAGCCTCGAGCGTTTCGTTTGGATTTTGATGTACGCTAGTTATTTGTAATAGGACTATAGGTGTTTTTTTCTTTCTTGAATCTGTTGATCAGATTTTCTATCGCCGTCTGATAGTTTAAAGGGACATTATTATTTGCACATTGATTTTTAAAGGTGTCGAAATAAATCTTTGCGGTACCAGTTAATTTGAGTATTAAAATTTCCAATTTGTCCGCGTCAGACCAACCAGAGTGGACACTGTAATCATTAAGTTGGTTTATGAAGCTCGTAATATCGCTGGTGTGTGAACCATCGTATATAGGTAAATTATTTTCACTTGGAGATTTCTAATATTCACGGGATTTGCCGTATTGCACTTATTTAAAAGATAAGCGATTGCCTCATCGGGAGTTTTTTGTTGACCGTCAATTGTATAAGTTGCCATTTTATTAATTTTTGATAAGCGTTATTTCAAAACTAATAAATTACCGCCTATTGGGAGATTATGTTGTTTTAATATGTTGATGATATCGGCTCTTTTCATAAACGAAAAAATTGATAAGAAGGTACAAAAGAATAGAATTTAAGAATAAGTAAAAATAGAAATGGATGTGAAATAAAATATTAAAAAAATTGCAAAAATGTAATATTGAAAAAATATTACCTTTTTTTTTTCTTCGAAAGCTGAAGCGGGATTCGAACTACGCTGCCACCAATATAATGGATGTGTTAGGTGGAGAGAATTTGTCTGGTTGATGAAATAAGATTGATTTTGTTAACACTGGTTAACTAATATATTAATAAAGAGACACAGATTGCCTAGACTTTACAATTGAGAATGGTTAAGGTAGAGTGCTAAATGGGTAATGACACGTAGTGATTGGCTGTATGAACTGTCTCGAACAGTCCTGAACTCTGTTGAACTGTTTTTTCATGGACTGTCCGTCACTATATTTATACAGTTTCTCCCACTCCAATCCGAGAGAGTGGTTTGGGTTTGTTTCTCTTGTCTTTACTCTCTTTCGTTGCTGATCTCTCTTTGATTGCTGTTACATATTATTTGCCTAGTTACGTACTTGCTCCAGACTCTGTCCAGGTGGGCATGAACCTCGGCCTGATGAATCAACTCCTTCCAAAATTCTCTATCTTTAGCGGCGCTTCTCCAACTCCAACTCCAATAGCCTACGCATCCTTACAAACTTCTTCTGCCCAACTACTCCGAGGTCCCCCTCTACTTCTCTTTCCTACCATGCACGCATCCAAGATTTTCCTGGGCATTTCTCTCTCTTTCTCTCTTATATGTATGTATATTCATTCTCTCAACATGCCATTAACTATTCAGTAGACTACTTTGACGTTCAAAATTACTTTTAACTTTCTATGCACTATTGATTTTGGTTACACCATAAATTCTTCTTATAATTTTTCCTTTCGAAAATGTGGAATTTATGAGCGACCCCTGCTGATAAGCACCAGGTTTCAGACCCATACGTGATTTTCATTGTTCTCTCTTTTGTAGCTGAGATCTGAATTATTTGAGATTCGCAAAATATGCTCAGTTTTCTCCATAATCCTTTTTTCTATTTCGGAGCTTATTCTAGATATGATTTCAAATTTCATACTGCAGAGTGAGATATCCTGGACAGGCGCGTTATTATTGGATGCAGACATTTTCATACAGAAGATGCGGCAGAAAGAACTCCCCGTTTTCGGAGGCGAATAAAAATCAAACCACATGAAATGCACAAATATTGTTTTTATTCCTGTGCTGTATATATAATGCCATTTCAGTGTTTTAAAAATCACATCACTCAAGAGGCGACTCTATTACACTCAGGGAGACCCTTCCGGAAATTCACCATAATCCTACGGGTCATGTCTGCCGGGTAGACAGCAACTTTCAGAGCTTTCAAAGTTTGAGGTTGATGTTGGTATATTCCGTGCTTTGAGGTAGTCCCAGAAAAAAAAAATCGCACGGTTTTAAATCCGGCGAGCGCAGCGGCCACCCGATGTCACCACGCATTGAGATGGCATGTCCAGGAAACAATTTTATGACAACTTCAAGTGAACGATTAGTTGTGTCCTGCTGAAATCAGACATTTTCTCCACTATGTTCATCAACAAGATCACCCAATCGAGACCGAATTTTCGGAGCATTGCACGGTAATGAATGGCCGTCACCGTTCTCTTCGAAGAAGTACGATCCTTACCACATTCCACCATTAAACATGGCACACCAAACATACTCCTTCGGGCTGTGGAGTGGTTGTTCATGAAGTTCCCGAGAGATTGCTTGTTGACTGCGCTTGAAAGATGCACTTTGCCTTGTTCCAGCACATCAAAGGAGCAGGAGGAGGGAGGGGAAGGTGCCGTAAGATTTCTTCTCACTTCCTTTGGCAGGTTTGAAAATAATTTGCATTCAGCTCTTGAACAATTGTAATTTTGGAGGGGTGCATTTTCATATCGTGGTGCAGGATTCTCCGAACACTGCGATCAAATAAACGTAGGGCAGCTGCATGTTTTCTCGTAGAGCACCATGAAGATTCTTCAATCGAAGCCCACACAACGGTTGCAAGACCCGTTGCACTTCGAGGTCGGCCAGGTGATTAGCGTATTAATGCAAAATTTTGTTGTAAAATGGTTTATGTGTGTTATGTTTCGCAGTGAGCTCAAAGATGATATTCCGTTGAAAATAAATATTTATAAACTAATCAGTATTATGGATAAAATTATATTATATGTTCTATTTATTTTACCAACTATAGCCTAAATAGATTGAGATTGCTAATATCTTTATAAATTGCCTATTGTATTCTTTTTAATCTTATTTTCTTTTCTTTTTTTTCTTAATTATTTAACCAAGTCTGTGACCAATATATAATGAATATGAATTATGTATGAACATTGTATGAATTATAATTTTGAATAATTGAATATTATAAAAGAAAGAAAGAAAAATAATTGTGTGTAGGTGAAGTTTCTTATAAGAATAGAAAATAAAAAAAATTAATCTCTCTCAAAATAGGAAGGCTTTAAAAACCGGTGAAGAATATAAATTAGATACATAGAAATTATGTTCAGCCTTGTAATATATGAACAAAATTATTTTTTTTAAAAATCCGATGTGAAATGCTCACTCGATTTTCTCTTATTGCAGAATTGTGATTGACAAATTTTATATGAATGGGAGAATCTAAATTTCTTTAAAAGAATTTCTGGGAAGAAAACTTCATACAAAAGTGATAGATCTCTATGTTCATAGTTAGTATACCAAATTTAATGAAACCCATCGCCGCTGTTTTTATGGAGAAAATCACAAAAAAGTAGAAAAAAAACGTTCAGTAAAGTCGCACTCACGATCGATCCATTTTCATCAAACACTGAATTTTAATGACCTATATAATTCAATTAATATTTTGTAGATGAAAGAGTCGTATCATCATACACGGTAATTACAGTAGAGATTCTCAAATTTATTTCACCTACCGCCCTCTTCAGATAAAAAATTACTCAGCATTTCCCTTTGAAAATCTAGCTTTAAGTGAACACACAGAAAGATGTAGTGCAAAATTTGCGTTCTTTTATTTACCTATATTTCTACTTACTTCTAAAACATAGTAAGGAAAGATATTACAGATAAGGCACATTGAATTTAATAAAATTATAAAAATTATTTATCGAAATCATCAACCATAGTAATATCAATGTATTAAAGAGAGAAAATTACGATAACAAGAGATAATATTAAAATAAAGATTAGGAATTACATTGAAAATAATTATAATGAGAAGGGATGAACCTGTTCAGCTCTATCTTTGTCAGTAAAACTAAAAAAATATCAATATCAGGGAAGCATTTTCTTAATTTTCACAGCCTGAAAGATATGCCCGAATAAATAGATAATAAATAGAAAGATTTGCTTTACTTCCTAATAAAACGAGCGAAGTACAAACTTTGTAAATTACATAGTCTAGTCTCAAGAAAGAAATCATTTAATAATATATCTGTGAAAAATTTAGTAAGTACAGTTTATCGATAATAAATAGAAAGATTTGCTTTACTTCCTAATAAAACGAGCGAAGTACAAACTTTGTAAATTACATAGTCTAGTCTCAAGAAAGAAATCATTTAATAATATATCTGGAAGGCTCCGAGGCCAAGAAGCAGGCTGCTGTTTGGCTCAATGAAGCATGGAGGACGCGATGGAGAGATGAAAATCGTGGCAGATGGACCGCCAGAATCATTCCTGATCCTGTCATCTGGGCCTCAAGGAAGCATGGCGAAGTAGATTTTTATTTGACCCAGCTTCTCTCTGGACATGGGTATTTTGCTGCCTATCTCCAACGTATAGGCAAAAGGAACTCCGGAGCTTGCATATACGGTGACTCAACAACCGATGATGCTTTCCATACTTTTTTTGAATGCGTTAAATGGAGAGAAAGCAGAGCAAACCTCCACGAGACCGTTGGACAGCTCTCCCCAGATAATTTATCAGAAAAGATGTTAATGGAGGATAATAATTGGAACCATATCACGAATACGGTACATACAATTTTAATAAAGAAAAGAAGAGATTTGGAAAGGCATGGTGTAGGGCAGGTAGATGAGAAGAAGTTATGGGGCGTCCACCCGAAGTAATGCCGTGAGGCGGTTCCGGGTCGGAGACTACGCCCGTTTGATGAGGGGGTTTTTTTAGTGGGGGCAGGCCCCACACACCCGATGCAGTCGGAAGGTGCGCAGGCATTTTTTCCTCCTCTCAAAAAAAAAAAAGTACAGTTTATCTCTTTTATATCTTCTCCATTATTTGGATTTTATTTGAATGAACTAGTCGTTCTGTTGTAAATAAATCCTTTCACAAAATGGTATGACATAAATTAATTAATATCATCAATTATCAGTGTTAATGTATTCAACTGTATCCTTGAATTAATGAATTTTTAAAAGAATCTTTATGCTTAAAACATTGTATCTGACTTCCTTTGCAGATAGACTCAGTATCGCTCCTTATCGTTTAATTTATAGAACAGAATATACAAGTAACAGTTTATCATCTTGACTTGTTCATTTTACATTCAGTTACAAGTAAGATTAGAAATAAGGAATTATCAAGGATTGGACTTAACAAGAGAATCAAGTGCATTTATAAGCCCACAAAATAAGTATGTTTCTTAAAGTGATATGATAAGATATCGTTAAAATTAATAAGTTTAATATTTTCTAAATACTTACCCTGTATGCTGAACACGTTCTTATATTAAACGTAAGAAATTTTGAAAATTGTACATTCTATTTGAAAAATTTTATGAATGAAAAAAATATTTTTAAAAACTTTATTTGAAACATAGTTATCATTGTTAAGTGATTTTAAATTATTACTTATAATATGTTCATCTGTTAAAATAATTTAATTTCAAAATTATAACCAAACTAATTCATAATAACCTCATTTATAAAATGTACGATCATAAAATATACGATTGCATGCTTCTGCTACCTATCGGCTCTAAATTATACTAAACAGTTGTTGTTAAATACAGCCTACAAATATAACTTGTCATAATATAAAAATGCATAAAATACTTAATTTTTAATTTATTTTCTGTTTCATTGAGGTAAGTAAGAAAGTACTATTAATTTAATAAAAATATCAGCTTATTGTTTTAAAATATTTTATATATCCATACTTTGTGAACAAAGTATTGAAAATACTTTTATTTTTAATACTATACAATTGTTTAATCACTGTGTGAGTTCATTTTCAGTAAGAAATTACATTTACACAAAACCCATGAAAATTTTGATCATTATTGTAAATAAATAGTCCAGTCAAAAAATGTGTGTAGTTTAGGTCGGTAAATGTCTTTGAAATTGTATTTTAATGCAATTTCACATAGAATACAGGATATTCCATTAAGAATAATAGTTTTGTGACATTGCCACATATCTGTACAGTGATAATATTTAGAATTCTACACACTTGGAAATATAATTTTGATGATTAAAAAATAAAATTAGAACGATTGTCCCCAGTGTGCTTTTCTAATTTCATAAATATGCTATAATTACTAATATATTACTTTAAATTAAGGAAAATATGATTTATTCCTGTGTATTTGGTTTTGGAATTTATTCTTCCTCATATTTCTTGCATTGGACACTACAATCCTTAAAATAATTTTGAAAAGGAGTTGATATGAGTCCAATCGTTCTCTGTGCACATCTGATTATGATTATTCCACATCTTTGCTGATTGATGACAGAAAAGTTGATACATAGATATTAAACATGGGAATTTAAAACTGTTTTCTATATCATTAATTGTACTAAATAAATAAATAAATGACAGTTCAGCCAAATCTTTTTTCAAATACATTTTGCTTTACATTTTTTCTTCTTATTTTCTTGAGAAAGTGTTGTATTCGTGTTTGAAAGAGGATCGTCAATGGAATAATTACATCGTTTAAATGTTTTCAAAAAATTTAGTTACTTTGGCACTTAAACGAACTTATTAAAACAAAGCAAACTATGCATATAAAATTCGAGATAAATATTAACGTTCATCTTATTGTATGTTTGATGCTACATACAACACAAGTGTAAATCTTAATGTAGACCCATCAATACCATTTACCTTTAGTGTACTATATTCATTCAACTAAATGTCATGACATTGCCTGTGTGAATGGATGGAAATGGCTTGTATTCTCCACCACTTAGTGTCTGACATATATCTGATACAACATTTAAAAGCCCTTTTAGCAAGGATGCCTCTCCTCTTTCCTTTACAAGCGTTACACTTAACAATAGACCTAATAATTGATCAATATTAGTATGTAACATTTTTTTTTATTCACATATTTCTGAATAACATATTATGATGGAACACGGCACAGGTATTTTTGGATGTTTTGTAAACAAAGGATTTAAACAAAAACGGGATAATAAAAAAAGAGTATTTATTTGCCCCCGTGTTATTTATGGATTAATTATTACTTCCCGCTTCAGTTCTGTTTTTACTTAATTGGAAAAAATTCGTTTTTTTGTTGTTTTTTATTTTTTTTTATTTTCTCATATTTCATCCAATTAAAAGCGGAAGTATTGTGATCGGAAATTAAGTTTTAACCAGAAATACATGTGTTGAGGTTTCCTGAATATGAAAAGAAAATGTTTTTAGCGAATTATCTCTGTGATTGTGTATGCCCTAAATAAAATATCTCAAAAACGAAAAGTCACAGGTTAGTGCTTCCGTTTAGTTACTACTACCTCATCTGACACGACGAAAGTTTCGCTCGAAATGCGTCAATCGGAATCGCGTAATTGCGACTCTATCTGATTGATTTTTCTTTCAGTTATTCGCGATTTTCACGAAAACTTTTCCTTTGATTTCCTTTAAATTTCTTACTATACCATCTTTTATTTGGATCATTTTTCCAGGAAAATTGATTTTTGGGGGGTTTTGGAGGAACAGGAACATTATTAAGCTTCCATCACTTCAGTATAATAATGATTTAACCATCTATTGTATAATATACTACATTAGAAGCACTGATAGGATTCTAAAGATGAAGAAAATTGCTTAACCGGAAGTGCCACTTTGCAGAATAGGTTTTTGAGTTTTTTTTTTTTAATTTTCTTAAAATGACTATAATTAGGTATATTTTCTTTAAACTAAGGATGCTAACTGCACAGACATAGCCAGCCACATATCACTTCTATTTATTTGAAACGTTGTTAGAGAAAAATAGTTTTACAGGCTTATGCGGAATTTGTGGTGGAATTTGCCGAAGCGTCCCCATACCATATATGAGCTGATGACATATGAGCTCAGTGCTTTAATGGCCGCCTGGCTATTGGATATGATTACGATATTCTGAGTCGATATTTCTTGTCGCGGTTAAATGTGACAAATCTTCCAATTGCGTGTATTTGCGCCTGGTAGTTACTAAAAAAACTCGCCACTGGGCTCCGAATATTGGCCCAAACACTCCGCTCCCCAGTCCCCTCAATGTTTTGATGTATTTCCATTAGTGCTTTCATGAAATTGATGACTGGCATAATACGTACATAATTTTTATGCCCAGGCTTTACATTATGCTATTATAGTCAGTGTCATATTGTAGATTAAACCTGTAAATGAAACCTGTAGGTGACCATTGTATTGAAGAACTATATCATCATTTGGATTTGGAACATTGGATTTGTTCCAAATTTGGTTCAGGAACAGTTATTAGAAAACCACTATCGCTGAGTAAATCCGTTATCGGGTGAAATAATTCTTTAAAAATAAGTTTGAACATTAAAAAGACTTGAACTTAACAAAACGGAATAAGTTACTACTCAGACTAATAGGAAGACGATCGAAACTACCTCTCGAGCACAAACGACTAATATACAACTCAGACCAATGTGGACTTATGGACTTAAACTGTGGGGTTTAACCAAGCGCTCAAATTCCCAGAAAATTCAGTCTTTTCAGTCAAAATACTCCGTCAGATAACAGATGCTCCATTCTATGTCTCTAATTCCACCCTTCACAGTGATCTCAAAATCCCATATGTATCTGAAGCAGTCAGAACTAAATATAAAAAATTCTATGACTCTCTCGCCCTCAACTCTAATCCTCTTATTCAAAATCTCTCCTCCACAACTATACCAGATAATCCACCCCGTCGACTGAGCCACTGTTGGCCCCTTGATGACCTCCAGCAATAGGAAGTAACTCCTGCGAGAGTGTTACCCGCTGGGTAGCTTCGTTCCTCCAGCTAATCACGTCATTCATCATCACACATCATCATCCTATTCACTTATTATATTTATTTATATAGATTGTGAATTCCAAAGTTTGAACAAAATTTTGTTTTACCTTAGCAGAGTTCTATAATTCCAAGAAAGAAGGCCATCATTTTCGGCGTATTCAATATACTTTATCAGATTAGTTTTGTACAGTCGTGTTTTATCTAATAAACTAACAGGAATTACTTTATATAAAAATCTTTTTTTATTGGAATATCTACTCCATTTTGATCATTTCTTTCTTTCACATACTGAGGTTTTCCTGATCAAATTCTTCTATCAATTTCCTTTTTTCATATTCGAAGACCATTTTCTTACATCCACTACTTTTACTTTACTCCTTTCATTACAGCGCTTTCTTCGACCTTTTATAGCATCTCAATATAGTCACTTCTTAGACTTCCAACTGTATTCAGTCTTTTTACTTTATTTATTTTTTTCCTTTTTGTAGTCTAGAAAAATTCGTGGGTATTCTCTAAAATCTACTTAAGTTGAGAGCTTCTTTATTCCATAGGCGCATTTTTCCAAGACAGGATCAAACTTTGAACAAGGACTTTATACAACTTTTTTTTTTTATTCTCAGCTTTCTCAAAATATTGGTATTCTTCCTATTCTCTTATTCTCTTTTTAACCATTTTGCCAGAATATTCAGTATTCTTTTAGGTAGAGCGTAATGATCATAACAATTTTCTCTTACTGCAAATTACTTAGTAAAAGACAAATTTTCTTCAGATTTTGAGTTTTTATTGAATATTATTAAGTGTGCTACCTACGGAGCAAGATGATGATTGAGAATTGGCACTATATACACAATTTATATTTTAACGAATTCATTGTGTAAGGGAAGAAGAGAGTTATGGAGATTAGAGTGACTGAGAGAAGAGTTATGATTGTTTGTAGCATGGTGAATGTAAAGTGGTGTAGGTTTGCTGTCATGGATCACCTGAGGCTTGTTAGAAAGAACTCTTGTTAGCTCTAACGGTGCGGCTAGTTAGTGCGGCTAGCTTGGTGAACCTTTAAAGGTTGAAATTGATGTAGCGTCTGTTGATCGTTCTTTAAGGCCTATCTGGTAACTTGATTCTTAAGCTTCTCAGATAGTGGCTTTGTTTAATTTTTCTTACCGCTAGAGCCAGGCTTCTAGGTGAGAGATTGGCTGTCCAAATGAAGTTCATTCTCCAATACATTGGTAGTAGGCGTGACAGAGTGTGTAATACACAGTTGACGTGGGCTTGGAGGATCAGTAGTAGCACTTGATGCGGTTGCGAATAGAACTATTGAGTTCAGTTTTGGCGAATTTGCTAGTGATTGGTTCCAGTTCACTACGTTGTAATGAAATGCCATTATTTGAGGTTAGCGTGAGTCATAGAATCCCCCTAGAATCACTTTTCTTGGGGAAAAGTTTCAAATAAAAGCGATGAATGTTAATGTAAATAGTTAGTAAAAAAAAAAAAATTAAAAAAACCTGCTGATGCGGAAAATTAAAAAAGAGGAAATTTGCACTTTTCAGTCAAGCGAAGTTTTCTCAAATTCGGAATTTTAGCAATGTATTTAATACATATTAACATATTGTATAGGTGGCATAATCGTAGAAATTCCTTACATAGCTCATTAGAGGGACGCCTAATTTCACACCTATCCTAGAATGTCTTTAAAATCAGTTTTCACAGAAAAATCTTTGAAATAAAAGTGATAGACGTATATTTTAGGGTAATTGTATACGAAGTTAAAAGAAAATCATAGAAACCATTTTCGAGAAAATCATCCGAAACTAAGACAAAACTCCTCACTAAGATAAAAATGGTAGATTAAAAACAAAAATCTTGTACGAAACCTCATCCGGATTTTATTTTACTTTCACTTACTCCTAGTAAGAGGAAGTATTGTAATCGTGTCAAATTTTCCATATCGAGTTTTCACCGGAAATATCCGTTTTGAGGTCCCCTAAATCCAAAAAAGTGGTTTTTAGCAAATGGTCTGCGATGGTGTGTGTGAGTGTATGTGTGTATGTGAACAGCATAGCTCAAAAATGAAAAACCGTAGAAAGTTGAAACTTGATATTCCGTTTAGGTATCACCATGGGATCTGATAGTACGTTATCTATCAAAATTCCTCAACCGGAAGTACCACTTTACTAGTTTTTTTTTTACTTTTTTGCGATTTTCTCGAAAATGCTCCGACGATTTTCTTTAAACTTGGTACATTAACTACAAATACAAAGAGCTACAATTTTTATTTGAAACATTTCTCCGGGAAAATTCATTTAAGGGTACTTTTGGGGGTGGGATAGGGTTAGGTTTTCATCTAAAGTACTATTTCAGTTTATTAGACAATTCTGTCATTTAAATAATGATAATTAGAATTAAATATGTTGTTGAAATTCCGAGTTTGAAAAAATCGTATGACCGAAAAGTGCGTTTACTTTATTTTTTTTTTTTAAATTTTAAGAGCGTCAACATCTATGATCATTGGCGCTCGGGGCCTTTTCAGCGCACTGCCGGCCTTCGATTAGTGTTCTCTCGTTACAGACAACACTGTCCATCACCGGACAGTGTGCTGTAGAGGCTCTTAGGAAGAAAAAATCTAAGGACAGCACAGCTGGCCTCGAACCCGGGTCCTCTGTGTGGGAGTCTAGCACGGTAATCACTTAGCTATTCCCTTCCCTCTTACTGCAATTAATACAATTTAATCTAGAAATTGTCTTTAAAATTGCAACGCTACAATGTTTAGTTGAACTGGCTTTGAAAACGGAGACAGAGATTTCTCTTGTATTCTGAGCAGCCTTATGCGCAGCGCTCTATGACAAAATCAACAAAACTTTTTAAATCAGCAAATTTAAATTTGAACAAACTAAGTTTAAGACCCCCCAATACCCCTCCAGAATAAATTTTTTCAGAAAAATGTTTCATAAAAACTGATACGGTTCTAACTATGCAGCAAGCATTCCAGGTTTAAAGAAAAACGTTGAAACCATTTCTGAGAAAATCACAAAAACCTGACAAATCTATTCCGTGAAGTCACAATTCCGGTTGATGGATTTTTGCCCGAAATCTTCATGTCTGATGCGGTGTTAGTGCCTAAACGTAATACCAAGTTTGAGAACTTCCTGCAACTTTTCGTTCATGTCGACTATTTGCTAAAAAATATATTTTTTCGTATTCTGGGGACCCCAAAACATGTATTTCCAGTTAAAATTCAATTTCGAAAATCTGTCACGATCACCATAATTGCACTTCCTAAAAAAGTAAAAAAAAAATTAAAAAAATTAACTAACAACTATGTAATCTATTTTTTAACATTATAGTAATTTCAAACTTAATGTTTATGTGATAGATATACGAGTATATGTAATGGTATGTAATGTAATAAATTGAACCCAGTTGTCCTTGTTTTGATTCCCAATGGACACATTTGTTTACTAGTAACAGTTTCCCTACCAGGTGATTAATTACTCCAATAATTTTAGAAGATCTAGTGAATAGCTATAAATTTATATCTACTATTAGCTGAAAGTTATCGCTGGTATGTTTATATTATTACTAATTTATTAAAATATATTTGTTATCTCTTAAGTTTTCTTTACATAATTAGATTATATTAGATTTTGTGAATCTAAATTGAATTTTATCGTAAATACATGTTGTGCAGCACTTTAATTCCATTTTATTTATTTATTTGAATTTATTATTGTGCTGTAAGAGGCAGTGTTACGAACTTGTAAATTTTTCTACTTTAAATGACATCTTTTGAGGTCCCCTGTCTACGTTTATTTTCTTTATCTTTTTTTTTTTTTTTTTTTTTTTTTTTTTTTTTTTTTTTTTAAAATTATAATGAAAGGCTCTTAACATCGTGTCATTTGCGCCCGGAGCCTTCTTCTCAGGCACTGCCGGCCTCCGGAACCGTGTTTCTCCCCGTTACAAGACAACACTGTCCATCACCGGACAGTGAGCTGTAGGGGCTCCTAGGAAGAGAAAATCTAAGGGTAGCACGACTGGATTCGAACCCGTGATCTCCGCGTTACTTCTTCTCCTAGTAAAGGGAAGTATTATATTATTATAACTTGTTTATTTGCTCTAGAATATTTTACAATTCCTTGGCAAAGGAGTAGTATAAATTACATTTATGTACATTAAATCAAAACTTAGTTCCCTTTTCTAATACAATACTATATTGTAAAGGGAAGTAAAATTATCCAAATTGAGTTTTCACCGGAAATATAATAGGAATAAGAAAAAGTCATATGAGTGTTTCAAATTTTTTTTTTTTTTTTTTTTTTATTGGAGTTAACATAAGGCGGTGTGTGTGAGCATGCGAATAAATAACTCAAAATGAATCATTATTTCCCAAGGCCCCGTTCAGGAATCACGATACAAAGCTTTCGATCAAAATCCCTTAACCGGAAATGCTTCACTGTTTTTTTATTTTATTTTACTTTTTTACGATTTTCTAGAAAAGCGATTCTATCGACTTTCATTAAACTTGGTATTCTAATTAAATAATCTTTTGACATAATATTTTGTTTGAAAATATGCAGAAAAAATTAATTTTTTGGGGTTTTGGTGGAAATAATGACTAAAAATGCCAAAGCAAATGAATAACATTTAATATTTAGTAATCGTTATAATCATGATTAAAAGCATCTTTAACAGTTCTCAGGTTTTTTTTTACTAAAGTAGTGGAATTATGCAAGAATTGTATTTTCCAACAAAGTCTTGGAAAGAGAAATAGAAATGCCGCCATGTTAAATCTGTTAATGTAATAAGAAATTATAAACCATTGTTTAACTTTGTTGAATATTTAAATGAGTTTTTCATATAACAAAACCCTGGTATTCATTGTTGTATATATCTTAGATTTTATAAAAACATACTGGTCTAATTTGTTCCGCGACTCGATTATTTATCTATTTGTTTTTTTTTTTAAGAATGCATGTTTTATTTATCTTTATAGAAGAGAATTTATTTTGTCATATGTTATATTTGTACTTTTATCTATATTGATCCCTACTCCATTATAATTTTCATAACACCTGATAATAACTTTTATTATTTTAATATTATATTATTGAAATAGTGTGTAGTTATTAATTGTTTGTTTATATTTTAAGAGATGATTTTTCTACTAATAATTTATTTGTCTATTTGTCTGTTTGTTGACAGGTGAAGCATGAGTCAAACAGGATGAGTAGAGGTGGCCGAAGATGGCTGGTACTTCTAGCCATTGCTACCTTCTTCCTCTATGTCACATACAAACTACAGTTCTGTACCAGTTCGTATTCATCTTCACCTTTAATGCTGCCCAAAGAGGTATGTATAAAAAGGGTCATGGTGTCCCAAGTGTTTTAATAAGTTTTTTTTTTTATTATGTATAACTATGCAGAAATGGCCGTATATGATTAGTGTTGCATTTCCTTTGGGTAATTTTATTTAAAAAAATTATAGTAATAAACTCTTCATGTTTTAATAACAATGATCTACATTATTTTTCATGATTATCCAGCCATATGATATTTTTATTTTCCTTTTTACTCCAAAGCAAGAGGAAGTATTGCGATCTTGTCAAATTGAAGTAAAAACGATTAACCGGAAGTGCCAATTTTCGGAATAAGATTTTTGGGTTTTTTAATTTTTTTAATTTTCGTTTTCTTTAAAATTGGATCGTTATTGCACAGATAAAAATGTATCTCTTTTATTTAAAAAAAAAAAAAATTAATTTAGGAGTTTCTCGTAATTTGTTGTATTAAATTTCAATTTTATTTGAGTTGAGCTCTTCTTGTACGCCGACATGCGGGTATAGAGTGCAAGGCGAAGGTGGATGAGCTGCCTAAGGTTGGGATCTACATTACCATTTTGTGGTCTCAAGCCTGCAGTGGCTGCAACTTAGCAGTTTTGTAACTAAGAAGTTAAACAATGGAGGAAAATGGAATTGCAGAAGCACTGGAGGGAGGGATACGGTGAGATGCCTCCATTATGGTGAGGCCAGAGGATTTATAAAAAATAAAAAAAGGGGGACTTGAAGTAACTTCTCTCTCTGAGTAGGGTATAAATGAGGGTCCTGGACACACATGGGTGACCAGTCATTGAATAAATAGGCAGGAAGTCTAGTTCTGTTTGTCAGAATTGTGGCGATTGAGTCAGGGAAACGGTGTATCATTAATCAAGTGTCACCGTACTACCGTTTCGCCAATACTAGGATTCGCATATTTCGGAATTCAACACTCCCAAGGGATTATATTCGTAGTTGGAGTTTAAGATATCTTAAAATATTGTAGTCAGATCGGTAGATTGCTGGGGGGATCCTCTTAGGAGTAGAAGTTTTTTTTTCCTTGAGGATAAGAGCCCTTATAGGCTTAGTACATCCATCATTAGTAATAATAATTTGAGTTCCTTCAACGTTATTGGTACTGTAACCACATTGAAGTGTCTAGCTGAGCCAAGGATGCCTAACAGCATGTACATAAACCTTTCCTTCTATATTTAAGTAGAGTTCTGAATAATAGATTCCAAGTTGAAAGAAAATTTGTCATAAGTGTATAAATGCAATCAGAGGAAGTCTTGTGAGTGTTTCACCCCAGATTTTTCTCTTTCGTGAGCATGGGAGGCGGCTGGTGAGGCGGGATCCCTGGAAAAGGGAACGAAGAGACAGATTGATATTCAGTTGAAGTAGAAAAGTTAGCAGTAAATGAAGGGTGATTAATTGCTGACAACCTAAATAAAAAAATTTTAAAAATTGACTAAAATACTATCTAATGACATCAAACAAAGGTTAATAGATTACTAACTTTGACGTATGTAATTGTCAGCCAACCGGCCAGATAGTTTCTAGGATTCCAAAAAAAAAAGTATTTTTAAAGTGATATGTTTATTTAAAAACCTGACGTCTCGGCAAACGTTTTGCCATCTTCACGGGCTTTCTTAAGTTATGAAAAGACAGAATTTGATGGCAACATTTTCGTTGTCTCAACTGACAACTGCAGGGGCTCTCTTAGAATATGAGAAGTTAGAATATTTTTAAGAGAGCCCCCTAAGATGGTAACTAACGCTTGCCGAAACGTCGGTTTTAAATAAAAATACTTTTTTTTTAAATACTTAGTGTTTTTTTTTTTACTCTGGAATCTGCCTAGCCGACAAGCCGACACTGCATACATCATGTGAAACCTAACGGCCAACTTGTACACCAATTTTATTAATAACTTCATTAATTTTATATTTGTTTTCTCCTTTTTTTTCAGAATTTCGTTGTAGGAAAAGATAACAAAGTTTATCAATATGATAGAATGATGCCGCTTATATTCATTGGAGGAGTTCCCCGTTCTGGAACCACTCTTATGAGAGCTATGCTTGATGCCCATCCCGATGTCAGGTAATTTATTTTGTATATTTTATTGACTTCAGTTAAAAAATAAAATAAAAAATCCAAAACTTAAAACAAAGAGGAGCCGCAAGCATTCCAAATTTTCAAAAAAAAAAAAAACTGAAATAATATATCAACAAAACAAACAACCTATGGCGCAACAGCCCAAGAAGAAGGACCGAGGCTTGCCAGACGGCGTTTAAATAGGGGGGCGTGTGGTAAGCATGCCGCATTCCCCACGCCGTTTAGTTCCGGCCTTCGCTACCTAGGGCGCTACTAAATGTAGCTTCTCACAATTTACTCGTATCACGATGCTAGGTCAAACACCGACCTTGCCCTCACGGGAATCGAGCAAAATAATATATCATTTAGAGAAATTATTAGTGCCATATTGGCTTCCTTAAGAATTACACTATACCACTTTTCGCGTTTAGTGGCGCTGTCGATCGTAAACTGTAGTGATACATATATAAATTCACACGAAACCCTGGCTACAAAAAGTGGTCTGTTAGCTAGTGGCGGCCCGCGAAGTTTGCAAGTGGGGGTGCTGCATAAGTAAAACTGAACATGTCTAAATTCAATCCAATTTTAATTAAAAATAAATTCACATGGATATTTTCTGTTATAGAAAAAATATGACTTCTCATTTAACTAATATAAAAAAAAAAAATTATTTAGTTTCACGAAATTTTTGAATATAATTCATTAAAATTATTATTTGAAAAATCATGTATTAACTGCTGTTTGCTGAAATACAATGTTAGGAATGTAACGACCTTTGTTTTTTATTTCAATTTTTTTCGGGTAATGTCAATTGAGAAAATGTATTTTTTTTTTTTTAATATTCGACCTTAACACTCACCCATCTCGATAAACCTATAAAATAATATTCATTTTATTGTATATTTGTATTCTATAAAAAATAATATTATTGAGTAGGGAAAAATATATTACCGTTATACGTTAACGAACACAATAAAAATATTTGTTTTTATAACAATAACCTACAAGCTAGCACACAATTACAATCAACGCTGCCCGGCGTGCAGCTAAAATAGCACTTGTTGGGTAACATTATTAAGGCAAACGAAGCTTGTCGGAAATAACTGGATATGACCATTTTTTGACACCGCGAATTGGGCAACGTCAACATCAAGTAACACTTTGATGAAATAATTCTTTTTTTTAAATACAGATTTATTAATGGTATTTAAATATAATTACGCAAAGATTGATATGTTTTTATTTTTTATCATAAATTTAAAAATTAATTTTTGTAGTTATTT
>JAAEAF010006381.1:0-24265 GCA_011037195.1 Triatoma infestans | reverse complement strand
CTTTACTAAATCATTTTTTTTTTTTTTTTTTTTCACTTTTTCGCAATTTTCTTAAAAAATAGCTCCGACGATTTTCTTGAAACTTCTTATATAAACTACGCATACAAAGAGCTACATCTTTTAGTTAAAACATTTCTCTAGGAACCGTTGTTTAAGGGCACTTCTAGGGAGGGGTTATGTTTTTTTCTAAAGTGGTATCATAGTTGATTATACAATTCTATCATCCAAACAAAATTAATTAGAAATAAATAGATGACCAAAATTCCGAGTTTCAAGAAAATTAGAAAAACCGGAAGTGCGCTTTTACTGAACAGTTTTTTTTTTTCAATTTTCGACGAATTTCATTAAATCCCGTATACAAATTATAAAATTTGTCAATTATAATTTTGAGAACTGTAGTAAGAGAAAGTTGTGTGAGTGTTTCACACCAGATTTTTTTTTTTTTTTTTTTTCACATAAAAATGTTTTTACTGAATGTGTGTGCAAAATATCGCAAAACAAAACAAAAATCGCAGGAAGCTCGGAACTTGTGGTATTCCGTTTAGATACTACCGCATCTGAAACGAAGATTTCGGAAAAAAAAAAATCTATTAACCGGAAGTGCGACTTCACTGAAATATTTCAGTATATTTGAAGAACATTCGAAAGAAGAAGAAAGAAGGAAACGAAAAAATGTTATCACTTACACGTTCTGTTTTAAAAATTCCCATTAAAACCATTAAGTATAATATAATTTGTACGTTCAAATAAGAATCTGCGTGTCTCTGGTATATGATAAATTGAAGGATCCGCCTAAATGGAAGGATGGGTATATATAAATATATATATCTAAAGTGCTATAAAATTATATATATAAGCATCCATACTTCCTCTTACAGCAGTAAAAAAATTCTGGTGTGAAACACTCACACAACTTTCTCTCACTCCAGTTTTCAAAATTGTAATTGACAAATTTTTATCGTAGTATATCAAATTTAATGAAATTCGTAATTTAATAAAAACGCGCTTCCGCTTTACTAATTTTCTAGAAACTCCAAATTTTAGCAATAAATTTATTTCTAATTAATTTCGTCTAATCAACTTAACATAGCCATTTAGAGGTAAAGATAACCCTACCCCTACCCTAAAAGCCCCCTTAAATGAGTTTTTACCCGGGGTTTCAAATAAAAGTCGTAGCTCTTTAGATGTGTAATTCACATAATTAGTTTGAAGAAATTCGTTGGAGCTATTTTAGAAAAATAGCAGAAAACCTAAAAATAGTTTCTAGTAAAAACTCACTTCCGGTCATCTGATTTTCTTCAAACTCGGAATTACAACAACATATTCAATTCTAATGAATATTATTTAGAAGATAGAATTGTGTAATAAACTGAAAGAGCGCTTTAGAAGACAACCTAACCCCCTCCCCATCGCCCAAAAAGTGCCCTTAAATGCATTTTCCCAGAGAAATGTTTCAAATAAAAATTGTAGATCCTTGTATGTTTAGTTGATATACCAAGTTTAAAGAAAATCGTTGCCGTTATTTTTGAGAAAATTGCAAAACAGTGAAAAAACTATCTATTAAAGTGGTACTTCCGGTATAGGAATTTTGACAGATGACCCCCAGCGTCTGGTGCTATGGGGATACCTAAACGGAATATCAAGTTTGAACTTTCTGCAATTTTTCGTTTTTGAGCTATGCTATTCATACACATATACAAACAAACTTTGCTAAAAACCACTTTTTCGGATTTAGGGTACCTCAAAATGGATATTTCCGGTGAAAACTTGATATCGAAAATTTGACAGCTTTTACAATACTTCCTCTTACTAGTTTAAAAAAAAAAATAAAAATAGCTAAAATATTGAAGATTAGAACTGATGCAGTCCTCAATATTCTAACACGGAAATAAGAACTAACCAAAACAGCCAGCGTTCTAATTTTTCACTTTCATCTACATATTACTTTCAATCTCCGTTTTGTTCTTATAATTATAGTCTTGTATAATATTTTTTTACTTCAGTTATATTTAACCTAATTACGCAGCGAACCGTTTAGTGTTAAATATAAACAATTATCTATATATATATATATAAAACTCACTGAATAACGTTAAGATTAAAAGAAATTAAATGAAAGGCAGAGGATATAATAGAATAACATTAATGGTTAATGTGCTGTAAAATTCGGATTTAATTAAATTATTTATGGGAAGGAAATAAGTATAAAGACTTCGGTCTTTTATTATTGCAAGATAGTGCAATAGTTAGTGCAGTAGTTACTTTCAGGAGGAATTTCTCAATTGACCAGATTGGTCTTAAGATCTAGTATTACAAGGAATGTAAGCCTTATTTAATGCAAGGGAGAAAACGAAATTGGAGTAACATATTACTAGCAACTGTGGCACAATGTACGATTCTATTCAAATAAGTCCTCAGCAAGACAATACAGATCGTTAAAAAACCCTCTTTTTATCTATAGCTTAGCGTTTTTGTATTTTGCATTTTTTGATTGGGATTGTCCGTATGGAAATTTTGTTTAGCCATTGCTTATCATACCACCAAACTCAATCATTATTGGGTACATGATTTATCTCCCTCACTGATATATTTTTTTTTTTTTTTGAAGCAAAACATAATCTTAGAATTCTGTACAAGTTACGCTTATTATTATTATTATTATTCAAGAAAGGGGAGGGCGAAACCCTACGCTATCCAAAGCCTCCCTGGGCCCATATAGCTACCCCTAAAGAATAACAACTACTGAGTCTGGAACAAAAGTCTAGTCCCAGGTTTTACCACAGACCGAACAAATCGGACGAAAACCTTAAAAGGACATAAGTTAAGTTTCTCTACCGAAATCCTATTCCGGCCGAAGGTCCTAAACCTAATCTCCTCACAGCCCAAACACTCCGTCATCAGATGCATGGGTTCATCCGTCTCACAAACTCTACAAAAGGGGTCAGGCATGAGTCCCACAGAGATGTCTCTTAAACCACAATGCCCAGTGAGGAAGCCAACCAGATGCCTGAGAGAGGTCCGTGAAAGGCAAAGGATCCCGCTATTCAAAGCTCCGTCCGGACCTCCAATGAGCATCTTAGACTGCCGACAACATGTGCCAGAAGAAACACCAACAGCAGGCTCTGGACCAATGAAAGGGAGAGAGGCACCTAATTTGGCAAACCTATCCACCTCCTCATTCCCAAAGATTCCCATATGACCTGGAACCCAGACCAGAAGCACATCCTTCTATGAAGAAAGATTAAATTATTTAGAACATTCCAACACCAATCTGGAAGCGCTTTCAACGCATTCTGACTGTCCAAGCAGATATGAAAACACCTTGTAAATTAGTGTTACGCACTCTCTCATCCAAAATACAGCAAAAAATTGCATAAACCTCAGTTACGATACTTTGGTCGCTGGAAAAGGCAACATCGTGTTTTCTTTGAGCAATAAAAATTATATTATTGAACGAATTGAAACTCATGCTTTCCGAATTTTCAGAAAAACTTGAAGGATTAAGTTATTTTTGTTGGAAGAGTGTAAATTCTAGGAATAGTTAACTGAGCAATCAGTTTTTTTAAAGAACTGATTGCTTAGATAACCTAATGATGAATCATGCTCTTTAGATGACGAGCTCCCCCAGCAGCTCCTCCTAAATTCAATTTTCTCAGGAAAATATTTCAAATGAAAGTGATATAGACGTTTATATGTTGATAAGCATAGATGTAAAAAAAAATTGAAAGAGAAAGAGAAAAAAATGAGAAAATTTTTGAGAAAATCTTCAAAACTGAAAAAAAAAAAATCAACAGTAAAGTCGAACTTCCTTAAGTAAGATTTTTTAGTCGAAATCTTTCGTAAATCTATTTTGTAAACAGAGAACATGTAAACATGAATTTCAATTAAATTCGATTTGTCCTCTTAAAGCAGAAAGAGAAAGTAAAGAAGCTACTAGAAACTATCAACTCCATGGACTTGCTACATTTCAAGATGTTCGCGTCTCTGCGGGAATCTCAGTCTTAAAACAAGAACAACATGTACCTGACACAGTACTCTCTCACTCTCTCTCTCTCTCACACGCACACACATACACTCTGTTAGCTGATTAGATAGCTGATGTATACAATTACTAAGGTTTAGCGTATGGACAGACAAACCTGGCTCACCATTATACACTCTTATTTACAATTACTTTGGCATTAAAGCCACCTAATGCTTGCCATAAATAGATTTTTTTTTTTATACGGTGCATTTCGATCAAAATTGTATTGTGCCATCCCTATGGTGCCAGATAAGATCACTTAGAGCATTCCTACCAAATTAAAATCTCTGAGAAATCTGGATTTGAGAATATTGTAGAGAGGATATATATAAGGTACCTCCAACACCTCGTTACTACCCAGGCTTCCAAATCTCTGAACGATATCATCGCAATCCATTAGGAAGTGTGTTGGAGTCTCCTCAACTGCAGGTGCTATCGCGGTTCTAGGCCCTCTGAATTTACAATGCTCCGCGTAAGAAACCTGTCAACCTAAGAAGCTTGAATTTTACTCAGTCTAGTGCATGCTTTTCTGGTTATAACGCCCAAGACAGATGTTAGCTTGCTTCAGTCTTGAGAGGGTTTTCCAGAGCTGTGCTCACTTCATTTCCTTCTCATTTCTAAACTCTTCTCGAAAAGATTTTCGTCGTTTATTTCACAGAAGAGTTTAGGCCCCACAAATGGTGAAGCAGTCTCCACAAATGGCCTTTCCTTGTCAGAGTGCCGCCATCCTTTCACGCCATTGTGCCCTGGCACCCAAAATAGGGTAACTCTATTATTCCTGTCCAGGTCAGAGATATGCCATGCACATATCATTTTTGAACTAATAACATATGAGCTCAGTATTTTAATGGCAGCCTAGTTATCGGATACGGTTACAATCCCCTGATTTTCCTGTCGAGGTTAAACTAGGCACTGGCACTGACAATTCCGATTGCATGAATTTCCGCCTGGAAGATGTTGGAAAACGCCCACTTTCTGACGACCCCAATCCTCTTAGCGGTCCTTGACCTTATCGATGATACTATACTGTGGAATCTTATTTAATGCCAGACAGAGTGGATTCACTGCTCCATTCAGCTTCGAAGAGAAAGTTCTACAAAGCTCTACTTCACATTCATTCCATCCTTAGGAGAGTTTCAAAGGAAAGTGCTGGCAGATAGCGATAAACCTTACTTTCTGCTAATGCACCCTTCCCTTTCGAAACTCTCCCTGGATATTCAAAGGGTAGCTCTCTTCATGACCCTGTCGACCACAAGGTGAAAAGACATAAAATCAATTTCCAAACACTAATTTTACTATCAATGCCAAGGTCCTCATGGAAATCGAACCAACAGTGCTTGCATCAAAGGCAAAAGTGCGCTAGAACATCTATAAAGACCTAGCGCATGGTCAAATTTAAAATATCTTAAATTGACGGGGATATGCAACAAAGACAGAAAGATCAACAATGTGTTGCTCAGGTGCTTAGGATTAATAATTACTCGTATTTAACGGTCACAATACTCACCGACTCATTACTAGAGTAAGAGAAGTCAAAAAAAAAAAAGTAAGGTAAAATGAAGTCTAATTCTCCCACCAACGGATTTTGCCTTGGTATCGGATTTGGGTTTCCTGCGAAAATTTGGTTTTGGAGATATTCTATTGAGACACGCAGAGGTCATTCGCTAAAAACCTATTCTTTTTTTGAATTTAGGGGAGGACCTATATAACATGAATTTCTTAGAAAACTTAATTTTTCTAATTCTAATTTTAATAGCAATCCTGTCCTTATGTTCATAACAAGTAGCAAAAAAAAAAAAAAAAAATGTAGATAACTTGTTTGCTCCAGGAAGTAAGTACAGTTACGTGGTTCGTTTTCCTTTTTTTAAACCAACCTGAATAATCAATTCTAAAATTAACCTGATAGAGGAATGTAGAGATACTGTGTTGTTATTATTTTATATAATCGATTAGATTTATAACAAAATATTTCATGCGAAATTATTGATTTTAATGCATTTTTGTATTAGCTATTATAACAAGTAGGGGAATGAAAGCTGTGATAATTGTGAATAATTTGATATACTCGATTTGATTGGCAATATATTTATTTATTTTAGGTATATTAACGAATGTATTTAAATTATTTATATAAAAAAAATATTTAATGAAAACTAGAAATGGCCAGTTTACCAGAAATGCAGTTAACCATAGTTGAAATTTTTTTATTGATGTAATTAGGTTATCCAAAGTTTGATATAAATAGAAAAAAAAATAATGTAAAATGAAAATATGGAGTGAAACACCCACCGACTTTCTTTTCTTACAAATTTTCACAAACAAATTTTCTATATAATTGCCAAGCTTACAATGTTTAGTAGTTTGGATGGCCATAAAAAACGTTATAGTATAATAATGGTGGTATAATTGAATAAACTTGTGTGGAGCGCCTTCTGTGTAATGGGATTCAAATCATTAAAGATTCATAACGGAAGAGATTAGCGTATTGGTTTCCCACGCGGAGATCCAGGGTTCGAGTCCAGCTGTGCTGCCCTTAGACTTTTTTTTTCTTCCTAGGAGCTCCTACAGCTCACTGTCTGTAACGAGAGAACACTGTCCGGAGGCCGGCAGTGCACTGATAAGGCTCCAGGTGCCAATGACCATAGATGTTGATGAGCCTTAAATTAAAAAATAAAACAAAAAAGCTTCATAGGATCCGAAAAACTAAGAATCAACCTAGTTACTCGCTACCTAGCCCAGACTAGGTGGGAGATTCTATATACGTATATACAGCCGAACTAGCCCTGCAGAGGAAGTTTTACGAGAGTTTACGACCAGTTTATAACCAATCAGCAACCTATCTACCTTCTCATCACTCAGCCAGTCTGTCTCTATTACATTTCTCTCGCTACCTGACCTCTAGTTTACTGTAAAGTCCTTGCAGTTTGTGTGTAGTATTCATTATACAGTCTAGTTCAGCATACCATCTAGTTTATTTCTTTAAAGTCCATTCTCTCTAATTCCTTCTCACATCCATTATACTCAGTTAGAACCAACCAAGCTGATGCAGTATAATTTTAAACCTAACTGACAGACCGCCAAAACCTCTCTAAAATCAAATTTTTTGGACAAATATTGTAAATAAAAGTATATATTTATCTGTTTAGATAGTATAGGAAGTTTGAAGAAAAACGTTCGAGCTGTTTTATAGAAGATTGTGAATAACTGAAAAAGAAGAAAAAAACATTTTTAGTAAAGTAGTATTTCTGATTGATGGATTTTGCTCGAAATGATTCGACAATTGTGATGACAGTTTCTAAACGGAATAACAAGTTGGAACTTCCTGATGGGATTTATCGTTATTGAGATATTTTGTTAATACATACACGTGTTTGTATACATCCATACATACACGCACACACTCACAGACCATTCGCTAAAATAATTTTTTTCGTACTCAGCGGACTTCATCAAAACATGTATTTCCGGTGGAAACTCAATTTCTAAAAATTTGAAATATTTAGAAGCGATATTTCTCTAACCATCATGTACAAGAAGAAAAGATATCTGACGTAATACAGATATATATAGTAGGATTTCTAAAATTCAATCTAATACTGGTGTTTAAGTATTTATTTACATTAACGGAAAACATAACCATTTTATAAATGACTATATAAACAGCACTGATATATAACATAAATAATTGTATAAACAAAATACATTTCACCAAAACAACCCATCATACATTGATATAATGGGTGAGTTAGGTGGAGAGAATTTAGGTCTGGTTGATGAAATGAGAAGACTTTGTTAACACTGGTTAACTAGTATATTAATAAAGAGACACAGTCTGCCTGAACTTTACAGTAGAGAATGGTTAAAATAGAGTGGAATGATATATAGTGACTGGCGAGATTGAACTATTTCTGGACTGTCCGTTGCTGTATTTATGTGGTTTCTCCCACTCCAATCCAAGAGAGTGGTTGGGTTCGTTTCTCTTCTCTCTACTCTCTTTGGTTGCTGTTACATCGATTATAAGCTACAAACAAGTACTACATCCAAAAAAATACTCTAAAAATATTACCCAGGTTACAGAAGGGACAAACATTAAATCGAAAAAAATTAAATAAAAGCAAGTTGTGATAATGCAATTGTTCTCCAAATCCTTTTAGCTGTTATATATGAATAGGCCAATGTTAAAGAGATTAGCATACCTTAAAATTCTTAAAAGTGATGAATGATTGGTTTGTGCAAAGTCGCAAATGCGTCTAGGTTCTTACAATTATTAGTCAGCGCTATTCAAATGATTTTGGATAATGACAATATCCTCAAATTGTAAGATATCTTAAAGGAAGTAAAATAAATTAAATGTTGTAGAGGGAATTGTTCTAATTAAACACATAGATGCGTACTTCAGGAATATTCACGCAGCTTATAATGTCACTTTTATTGTAATAGGTTCGTGGTTAGTGGTGCTAAATCCAAAATTATTGAAGTAATAGTTTCAACTATTTTTAATAAAATTATCAAGATTTTGATTTTTTTTTATTTAAAGAAATACACTTTAGTTTATCCGAATTCGAAATTATCGAAGAACCTCTATTAATCTGTGGATTTATGAATTTTGACTATTGACATTTCTGACAGTTGCATATTCAGCCACCCCTGACACAGATTTTGGCTACGCCAAGCGTCTATTTATTGGACGCTGGAAATAAAGGCACTACTCTATCTGTTTTTATTTGAATGTAAAATTCAGATTTATCATCTATGCCTAATTGCCAACTTAAAATATAAAAACAACGTATTCCTCCCAATTAGTTTCATTTATTTATTAAATAATTAAATAGAAAGAGATGCTTAGCTTATATACATATAGCCCAAGGACGCAGGATGAGGAAACTTTTTTTTTTCAGGTTGATGAATAATATAATTTAACCGGAAATGTCTATATACAATTGAGAGATTGTGTTAATTGACAGATTTGAAAGTGTATAAAGTGATTATTTGTACGATAAGAATATACAATAAGCATACTTTAGTATGCTTAAATGAAAATGCTTTACAAGAGGAAATGCTAATCATAATACGTCTGCTATGCTAGAACATGTCTAAACTGACTCGATATTCATGAGAAATATTCACATAAAAGTGAAATATCCTAAATATCGTTTATAAGAAAGAGTTGAGGGATAAACGAAAAATAATCTCGTGTGAAACACTCACACGACATTCACTTACTCTAATTAATATAATTTAATTGAAACAAAAAATTCTTTAAAAGTGCCATATTACAATGTTTAATTGGGCTGACCATAAAAAGTTTGGTAGGGTTTTTACTTGTACACATGAGCGGCATTATGTGGACGCCCATGTCAAACTCGTCAACAAAGAGATTGGCAAATTTAAATTTAAACTGACTGATAGCCACCTTCTTTTACCCCTTCTCATCAGACTGTGTCTCTTTATTAATATAACAGTTAAAATGTGTTAACAAGTCTTCTCATTTCATCAACCAGACCTCCTAACTCACCCATCCTATCGATGTATGATGGTTATTTTGGTGAAATGTATTTTGTTTATACATTTATTTATGTTATATATCAGTAGCTTTAGCTTTCCTCTAACATACCATTTCAGTACAATAGTCTTGCTTTAATATAGATCACAAGCCTTGGCAGAAATCCAAATTTACAGAACAGGTTTTTAATTTTTTTGAAACTTCCTCAAAAACGACTGTAATGATTTCCAATGCTAAGTATATTGTATATATGTATATTGTAACGTTTTTCCCTCTAAACTAGCTACTGCAACTAGTTTTAAGTGGGTTCGTATAGATAAAATACTCTAAACTTCAATATAGAAAACACCAATTTATTGTTATACACAATCAATTACAAAAAATCATCACTTAATAATAATTACTTCACAGTTTAAACCACAAAAGTTCACTTTGTTCACTTTTTTATACATTTTCCACAAACGTACACTTTGTTTGTAACTGGAAACTCTCTCAACTCTCTGCGCTCCCACTATTTATACCGGTGGAGAATCTTCTAGAATCTTCTCAATCCTTCCAGAGAGAACTAGAGTGCGTCGCAAGCGCTTCCTAGCGGCCACTAAGAGAACTTGAGGTTCCTACTTCCTCTCCTAGAGGGCAGCACTGGCTGCGTTACAATATATGTATATATTGCTTTCTCTCTCTCTCTCTCTCTCTCTCTCTATATATATATATATATATCTATATATCAAATTGAAATTTATTTTTAACTATTGCTATTACTGCAGAACAATAGTTCTGGAAAACCAGAACAATAGTCCTGGAAAATCTACCACAATTTGCTAAATATATATATATATATTTATTTGAAAGTTTTTATTTTAAGTTTATATTTTATGTTGTTTTTTTTTCTTTTTTTCTGATTTGTATTGAAACCTTTGTACAGACCCTGAAGAAGGCAATAAATTTGCCGAAACGTCGGTGAAAATTTAAAAAGAGTTTTTTTTTTTTTAAGACCGAACCTCAACATGATATTTTACCACATTGAATACACCGGTCATAACGAACACTAAAACATTTATATATAATTGTAAGAGGAAGGCGTTTGAATGTTTTTTACTAGCTTAATCGTAATTTACAAAAAAAAAATCAGGAATACTGAAACATTAAGCCATTTAATTAGGAAAAGATAATGGAAATGTTTATGATTGATTATTCAAGTTTAGTAAAACTGAACATTCAGCATTAGATCTGTTGCTGAGTGAACTGAATTAGTAATTCTTACTGTATAATTTGCAACTAAAACAGGTAAATATCAAACCTCTCTTGCTCTCTCTTTATCTATCTATAAGACTGGATACTAGTTTCGTGTTTAACTGGAATAATACATATATGCGTGTGCCATTCGATATTCAAATTAACTAAAACTCAAAAAGGAGAACTTTATTATGTAGATTACAAAATTACAAGATCAGATTTAAAAACTCTATAGGAACACCTCTCAGCCCTCACAATGAACTATCCACTGATATACAATTTAGTTAACTGTAATCATAAAACTAACTTATTATTAATTTTATTTATATATTTATTTTTTTTATTTATTTTTTTTTATGACTGTTCAATGCTCGTTTGTAGGTTTGTTAGCCTCTCTTAGTGAAATATAATGACCTAATCAGTTTATGAAAATGAAATATTTAATGAGTAATTAATCTGCAGGAGAGTTCAATAATTTTTTAAATTGTTGAAATTATTAACAAAATATTATTATCCGAAGGAATTTTCCTATTTATTTATTACATATTATGTAGATAATGATAGAAAAGTGGTAATATCATTTGCACAATATTTCAAGTAAACAGATTAAAAAAAAACTAAAATAAAGAACACAGTAATTTTGCAATTTAATAAATCACTTTTCAAATCACACCTACTATAAAATATAGATATATGTTATGTTGAAATAACAAAAATAATTGTAATAAATAATATATAAAGTAGAACTGTAATAACAGGGCAATTACATTAAGGACGCAATGTTCAATAATAGAGCAAAGATATAATGTAGTATATTGAAGTGGCTTTAACTGCTCTAATTATTAGTAGTCGTGTTTTGTAATTTGTTAAAAGTTCTTTATAGAAGTCCTAGTAAACAGACTAATTTTGTCTTCAATATATAAGTAAATTATGGAAGATTGGAAAATATATCATTGACAATCCAATAATGGATTGACTTGAGGCCTTGAGTTCTGAACATTTTTCACATTTTTGTTAAATTATTTTATTGTTGCAGATATTATTTTAATAATGACAAGAAATGATGTGATGATTGAAGAGACAAACATTATATTAGTATCTAGACGTTATGAATAACATTTTTTATAAGTTTTATTTAATTAGAAGAATTTATAAGCAGGACAGAAACGTTATTTAAAAAAAAGAATGTAGTCATTTATGTACGCGTTATAGAAACTATTGTAAAAGTATGGATATTCAATATACACTTGATTCTAAATATAATATTCTGTATCGTTCAGTTTGTTCCACTCGGTGCACCACAGCACTATCTTGATTTGACTGTTAGTATTAAAAAAATTGGGGTGATAATGCAGATTCGTTTAAATAATTATAATGTAAGTCGTTTGTATGTTAAATGGTTCAACTTATTGTTTTGATACAACTAATGCCTATTTAATTTGTAACTGCTTGGCCTCAGATAGTCTGTTACATTTTTTATTTGAATATTCTGCTCTCGAATCACTTAGAGTTCATTATTTTGATTCTATTATTCCTCAAAATTTTTCTTTATCTGACAAATTTATTAACTTGTTCACCATAACTACCAGTTACAGCATTCATTTTATTTATAAATTCGTCACAGAAGCTTTTTTAGAACCAGAACATTTATACTTTAAAGAGTTGTAATCACTTCTTTATTTTTTTTGTTGTTATATTATTTTTCATATCATGTATATTGTTTATTTTAAAGTAGCCACTTATTCAGAAATTAGTTGAATGCTATTGATTTATATATTTATATTTATATTTGTTAATAGGTGTTCGGTCGGCTCCCTTTGAGGGATTAACTCTGCCTCGATATTTTAACTTGGTAATTTTCCCACGCCTGCCTCTCTTACGCGCCTACTCCGCCCGTGCGTGCGTACGCGTTAATCCGCTTGCCTTTAAAATAATTTCATCGCCCGCATATTTCCCACGCCTTCCCACCCTTTTTTACCTCCCTCTACGGTGGTGGGATGGCGGCGCCTTTTATCTCTCCTGTTCGCGCCTAACGTTTACTTCCCCACACTCCAGAACCCTTCCTTCTATAAAACCTTTTTCACTTTTCGTCCAACTCTCGCCTGTGCAACTTGTACTTCCGCTTCTTTCTCAGCAGTTAGTCGTGAGTGTAAAATTCGCCTTATATTGATTCGCCGTATTGGCGCCTTTCGATAACGACTTAATATTCGTTCTTCTTGAGACTCAAGTCGTGTCATTCCTCGCCATCTTCTGGAGAATCACTCACCTTCCGCGCCTGGGCTCTTCTAACACCATCAGCCGTTATCAACAACAGCATCATCAGCTTCCACGGAGCACTCTCACTCCCTTCCTTTCACCTGAGATCCTTTCTTTCGCCACACACCCACACAAATACACGGACACGCCACAGCTTCCTCGACCGTTCACCTATCGCCGCAGCTTCGCCGCTTGCGCATTCAGCTTCACCACTCTCCAGGTAAGTCGAAGCTTCTTCCTTTGCATCTCCTTTTTATTTTAATTTTATTTATTTATATTTTTTTGTATTTCACTCCTTGGCGTACGTTCGCCCTCGCACCTTGGGTGTCTGCCGCGCAGACAATAGGTCTAAATATATAGGTAGGTACATCAATAATGATCTTGATGAAGCGAGCAATGTAGAGTGTTTGTTATATATTAATGACTCAGATAAATTAGATAATTTGTTCTATTTCATTGTTAATTCTCTAAAGATAAGAAATTTAGCTGTTTTGTGAATGTTTTTATTTATTTGTTTTATTTTATTTTGTTTCAACTTTTTATTTCATTTTATTGCAAGAAGACTCATTACTGGTTTATGTTACATTTTGTTTAAGACATGTATATCTCAAGTATTCTAAAGTAGATGATTTTGATCTATTTAAATCTTCTAAATTAACAAAATTTTGTTTATTACCAAAGAGAGCTTTTATGTTGATTTTGTATATAATGTAACTACTTTATTGATGTTTATTTATTTGTATTGCAAGAAGCAACTCCATTTGTATGGGGGATAACCCCAAAAACAAATTAATAAATATTCTATTCTATTCTATTTATATTTGTAAGGTCAACTCCCTACTAAAAGGAATTTATCCTATAAGTTTGTACTTATAATAAATAAAAAATTTAATTAGGAGAATTACAAGCTGTGATGATACTGAAATGTAGTTGGTGTGATGTTAAAGTGGTGGCTTGAGCGGTTTGTAAAAGGGCTTGTAAGTATATATGTTTAAGAGAGAAGTATTAGTAATAAGAAGGTAGTCACGACTGCTAACAATAAATATATTTTATTAAAATTACAACTACAAGTTAACTGCAAAGAAATTGTTTAACTTATTAATATGCAGATGCTAGAGAGAGCGAAAAAAAAGTGTTCTGCTTCGGTGTCTACAACAAAACTATCTTAATAAATGATCTAGAATAAAGCCAAATCTCTATCACTGGCATGAGTTTAAGAGTGCGATTCCTGAAGGAACAGTTCTTTCAGACTTTGAAAACAAAATGCAGACTGTCTTGAAGGAATGCCCTTCTAACAAAACAGTTGGCCAAGTGGCATTGTATTAATTTAACGGATTTTGTGCCTTTGTTTCCCTAATAGCAATGACCTCAAATTACAGTACCTGACTCTTTTCACCTCACTAAGATACATTTAAAATATTAACAAAATTAGATTTTTTCAAACTATAAAATATTCTAAACTATTTTTCAAAACTATTATTTTCTTTCATTTCTTTCTTCCACTACATTATCCCCCCTTGATTGGTAATGTTGATGTTGTATGTTTGTAGTAGCACGAGCGGTTTTGTAAAAGGGCTTGTATGTGTGTTTAAGAGAGAAGTATTAGTAATAATCAAGAAAGCACCACTGTTTTTAAAATAAATATATTATTCTCTAAGCAAATTTAAGTACTTTACAATATCACAATTATATCTTAATAAATCAGACAACAAACTCCTAATTTACAAGACTCTATTGAAACCAATTTGGACATACGGACTTCAGCTTTGGGGAGCGGCTAAACAGACACATTTGAAAAAAATTCAGACATTCCAATCTCGCACACTGCGGACTATACTTTCATCTCCTTTCTATGTTACAAACGAAACAATACATAAAGACACAAACACTGAAACAGTACAACAAGCAGCACATCGACTGTACACTAAGTATCATGTCAAACTGAACAGTCATACAAATCTTCTAATCAACAATTTACAAACAACTCTAGTTCCAGGAAGAAGACTAAAACGGAGATGGCCACAGGACTTGTTACATCCACCGTAGACAAACTTCATACTGACTGACAGACCTCACTGAACGACATTATGAACTAGCATAATTACATTCACACCCATACATTCATTTCACTTCACATTTCATTTATTCACTCCATAAACAAATCACTCGAACAGGGCCATCATTGGATGGGGTACCTGCACACGTTCTACACGTCAGTACATTATCATACAGACAACAGCATTACAGGCAAAACACATTTTGTGTTGGTACTGTATTACAATAAATAAATAAAAAAAAAAAAATCAGATGTTTATCTAGAATATAGGCAAATCAGTACTACTGGCACTGAGTTTAAAGAAAGTTTCCTGGCAGAAAGGTTCACTGAGAAAGCAAGTGTTCTGGCTTTGAAAGCAGAATACAGACTGTCTTGAAGGAATGCCCTTCTAACAAAACAGTTAGTCAAGTGGCATTGTATTAATTAAGCAATGTGCCTTTGTTTCCCTAATAGCAATGACCCCAAATTACAGTAGCTGACTCTTTTCACTGCACTAAGATACATTTAAAATATTAACAAAATTAGATTTTTTAAACTATAAAATATTCTAAACTATTTTTCAAAACTATTATTTTCTTTCATTTCTTTCTTCCACTACAATATATACAGCTCATATGCACCGGCATAAATTGTTAAAATATTTCCATATCAGTTGGTCAAGTAATATCAATATTAATATTTATATTAATATCAATAAATCTAGAAAAAAAAGATCGAGATTGTAAATTTCCAGATTCCTATATTTTTTTTTTTGTTGTTTAATAAAATGTTACGTCTATTTTGAGACGATATAAATGGAGTAATACAGTGATCGTATTTTGAATTGTTTGAAAATTTATCCCTGAAACTGGCCCTGATAATATTACTGGTGCGTCTATGGATCTGACTTTTTGATGGCAGAGACACAGACGGAATAAAAACAATGAGTTTTATACTGCCCCCCCCCCCAAAGAATATCAACTTTGAGCTTCCTGCGATTTTTTGGGTTTTTTAAATATTTAATTCATACACACACACCTCATTGACTAAAAAATTTTTTTTTTTCGTACTTCCGAGAGTCCTGGTGTTAAATTAAATAACACCTTCCTACCTACTGCTGATAGAGGTATGCTATCTTGGGTTATATATGGACAAAAGACTAACCTGGAACCCCCATACCAGACTGGAAAGGATGGAGAAACTAATAAACGATTTCGTATCGATTTTAGACAAACGATCCAAACTTACTTTAAAAAAATAATCTTACACTATACAAAACTTTACTACGACCAATATGGACTTAAGGATTAGTGGTATGGGGCTCCACTAAGCATTCTAACATTTCCCTTATCAAATCCTTACAGTCCAAAATCCTACGAAAAATTACCAATGCTCATCCTTATTATGTCTCCAATAAGACCTTTACATAATGAGCTATCCTTTCCATTTGTGTCCGATCATCTAATAAAATCCCGTTATCAAAGATTCCATAATTCCTTGTTCCATCATCATAATTCTTTAGTCCAACAACTTGCTAGTCAAATCTTACCCGATAATCTATCCCGACATCTGAAGCGTCAGTGGCACCGTGACCATTTAAATTAACTTCAACGCCATGAAGAAGTAATATAGTATTTTCTTCTCATGTCAATCATGTCATTGAAACATTCAACACATTTACTTATTGTATCTATTCTACAGTTGCAAATAAATTATTGAAGGAGAAAAAAAAAAAAAAAGGTACTTAGAGTGAACTTTAGAATAAATACTTCCATTAAAAAACTCGAAATTTTTCAAAAATTCAACACGACCTTTCACAACAATAACAAATTGTAAGGCAAAAAACAAAAAAAAATAAATCACAAAAAAGTTGGTGTCTATGGCTAAAGATTTAAACAAAATAATTACAGAAAATGATGATAGATATGTATTATTAAATAAAACAGAAAATAGGAGAGCGTGAAAATAGGTTTACTTTCACAATCATCTGTTTAATAAAGATCTAGCACTATAGTTCTCCAATTAGCCAACAGGATCTTTATAGCTTGCGGTTGGATTTAGTTTTGTAGCCAGTTAGAGAACATACAAATCAAGATTTCCCATTGTGAAAAGTAAATGTAAAACTCCTTTTTAAAATAAAAGCTTTGAAAGTTTAGAGGAGATAATTCTTTTCCAGCAAACACTATTTTATCATTAATCCAATAAAAGTAAAAAGCTAATGAATACATTATACAGAGATGAGTGGTTTATACAGTAGAAAATATCGAGCAGGTCGTGAAATATTACGTGGGAAAGTAAGTGTATCCATAGTTAGCTATTACAGACCACTATCTAAATATATATGGCGACACTCACCTAACTGGCAGCGTGTCCAATCCATAAATTGAAAGAGATGACACGTTCTTATAAAGAAGGAAATGGAGCACCAAAGGTTTTTAAAAGATCAGGAAAAGGAAAATGAACAGCCATTTTTTTCTACTCCGTTGTTCTTTTTATCTCTTTTTATCCTGTCTTAATTGTGTCAATAATTTGAAAAGTTCATTAAAAATATTTTCAAATCTCCCTCTTGGTAACTTTCAAATACCAACTTCTTGCTTCTACTATAATGTAGTATAAGTTATCCGATCAAATATATAAACTGCCATATGAAAAACTAATAATCAAAATTTTGAACAAATAGCAAACATCTCTAGCTGATAGGAAGTATCCTCTGATCATAGCAAAGAGGTCAACATATTTTTAAAAATTACAAACAAAAATATCCTATGTTAAAGAATCTGCAGATTTAAATAAATTACTTTTTGTTGTAAATGGAAGCATCATAATTGTTTGCCTTTTGAAGTTATCACCGGAAGCGAATCAGAAAAAAATGATGGTTTTTATAAGTATAATGGAACCACATTTTGATGCAAATTTACCACACAAAAGCTGGACACAGGGAAGGGATTAGCTCAGTGGTAGCGTGCTGGACTAGCAACGCGGAGATCACGGGTTCGAATCCAGCCGTGCTACCCTTAGATTTTCTCTTCCTAGGAGCCCCTACAGCTCACTGTCCGGTGATGGACAGTGTTGTCTGTAACGGGAGAACACTGTCCGGAGGCCGGCACGTGCACTGAGAAGGCTCCGGGCGCAAATGACCACAGATGTTGAGACGCCTCTTAAATTTAAAAAAAAAAAAAAAAAAAAAGCTGGACACAAAAGTTTGACTAACAACCACATCAATGCGTCACCATCTGAGCCTTCAAGCGCACATCAACTACGTATTACATCTTCTGTCATGCCCCACTACAACATATTGGTGAATAGGCTTCAACTTCAACAGTCAATCTCTCACCTAAATTGAAAGAGATTGGAAGTTGTGTGCAAGCAGTAAAAGAGAATTTGAATAAAACCGACCATCCTGGGGGGGTTTAAGAGGAATAATTAGATACACTTTAAAGAGATAGGACGCTATATCAAACATTAACCATGACAGATTCACCAAGGTAGACTACACTAGATCACCACCGTTAGAACAAGCAAGAGTTCCATCTAGTCACAATCATTCTTCGAGCGATTTACATTAATTATAGATCTCCTTTTTTTACCTTCCCATATTCCTGGTGTTCCAATCATGTCAAATTTTCAAAATCAAGTTTTCAAGGAGATACGAGTTTTGAAATTCTCTGAATATGAACAATTTTTTTTTTACGAATGATCTGTATTTGAGTGTGTGTGAACAAAATATCTATAAAACTAACAATAGCATGAAACTCATCATATTGGATATTCCATTTTGGTACCACTACCGCATTTGTCAATAAGGTTTTGGTTTAAAAAACATCGATAAATAATGACTTTATTCTAAAATTTTCTTTCAGTTTTTCGCAATTTTTCAAAAATGGCTCTAACGATTTCATTAAACTTCATACCATCTATAAACATAAGTATCTATAACATAAGAACATAAGTATTCTTTATATTCATAGTTTAAAGAAAATCACTGGAGTCGGTTTAAAGAAAATAGTAGAAAATTGAAAAATACACTTCCGGTCATCCGATTTTCTTCAAATCGAAACTTCAACAACATATTTAATTCTAATTAATATAATTTAGATGATAGAATTGTGTAATCTTCTCTATATAAAAATTCAGTATCGTATGTTTGTGGCCGCAAAACTCGAAAAGTAGTCGATGGATTGACTTGAAATTTTTACACAACGTTGCATTTCTATATAAGAGTGTTTATATATACTTTTTATTCCGAAGTTCCCAAGGAAACGGGAAATTCCGAGCGTTTCGTGAGTTTGGCAGAAATAGACAGACGCAGACGCGTTGCGATCGTGGGGCGCTCTCTGCCGAAGATATTCTGCACAGAATACATCAAGAAACGCAATCATGGCTTGGATTTCATAGAAGAAATATACAATGAAGCGCTAATCTTCATTGAGGATCTTTGTCTTGCAATGTGTGAGATTGAGAGTAACAAGTACCGAATAGGTCGATCAATGCAACATTCGAGAGAGAACTGCTCAGAGAGCAATCATACACCAGAAATGACCTACAGCTATTCATCTAAGAAAATACACTGCAACTCCTTCAAGAACAAAAGATAGCATTTGATAGCATCATACAAGCTGTGACCAACCAATCCGGTGGATTTACTTTTTGGACGCTTTAGGTAGAACTGGAAAAAGTTCTTAATTTCCTTAATCCTGGCTAAAATCCGTTCAAATGGCCATATTGCATTAGCACTTGCTTATGTAAGCAGTTAATGCTGCTACACTTGATGGAAGGAGGTAGAACAGCGCATTCAGCTCTTAAAAACATTCTTTCAGTTAAAAACATTTTTTCTTTCAGTTCACAGCAACGCAAAATAGGGTATTAAATTGAATGATGTGTTTTCTTGCTGAATCTATGTTAACTATCATACTTCTATTTACTTCCCTAATAATTAAAATCAGACTGAGCCATAGCTAAGCAGGGCCGGGTTTAGCTAGTAAAGTAAAATAGCACTTTGAAGGAAAAGCTAACCCCATCGTCCCCCCCCCCAAAGTGCCCTTAACTGAATTTTCCCGGTGAAATATTTTCAAATAAATATTGTAGCTCTTTGTATGTGCAGTTGTCGTGTCAAGTTTACAAAACAAAAATCGTTGAAACCATTTTCGAGAAAATCGCAAAAAAGTGAAAAAAAAAGCATTTAAAAAGTGATACTTCCGGTTGTGGAATTTTGACAGGCAACTTACTGTCGGATCCCATGGTGATCTCACAACTAAACGGAATATCAAGTTTGAATTTTTCATTTTTGAGCTATGCTGTTCACACACAGAGACCATTTTCTAAAAACCACATTTCTGGACTCAGGGGACTCACGTGTATTTCCGGTGAAAATTCGATATAGAAAATTTGACACGATTACAATACTTTCTCTTACCAAGAAGTAAAAGAAAAAGTAAAAAGTAAATATGAGTATCTGTGTAAATTATGCCGTTTACCGGCAAAATCATTTTCTAGTTCTATAAAGTTACCTCGAAGTCGCACGGTAAGTCAATGGCCTTCTCGGCTTTGATAAGTGAATCCAGATAAACAAAAACGTCATGAGGGAGCTGCACTTACTAGTTAACTAGTAAGGTAGCTTAAGCCACAGCTACAAACCCCTCTAAATAAAAACTACCAACTACCATCTGGCAGGTCTACGTCCTCTTCCGATTTGAAAGACTTTATAGCCAATAAATTTTTCAAAAAAAAAAAAATTGTAACTTTTTCTACTCAGGTAAGGTGTGGAAACATTTTTATATGCTTAAAATTTCTTTGACTTAACCTAGTTCTGTCATCCGATTTCTTTCAGTAGTTTTGATATTAAAAAGAGAAGAAAATGAATGCTTACACACAAAAAAATAAGTGGTTGGTTAAATATGTCACAGGTTACTTTTGAAAATCCGTTATGAATTTTTTGGAAAAAATTAAAAAAAAAAAAAAAAATGACATTCACTCGTAACGTCACACACCAACAAATCAACTACCTGATCTACCCCCTCACTCTCTCTCGACAGATATTGATAGTAACCATAGTGACAAAAGGAGAATATGAAGCGAAATACTGTTAGAATTAGGAACCGGTAAATAATGTTTGAATATAGCTGTCACTTGTAACTTATATCATTATTGACTGTAACACATTCTAAACACTATTTTTTCTCAACTTTTACTATGTTGCTCTACAGTTAGAATATTCAACTACGTCTAAAATTGAAGTCTATGGTTTCAATTTTAAGTTAATTGCTTTAAAAAGAACCCTAAAATCGATTTTCTGAGGAGAAAAAAATTCGAACAAATTTAATCGATTGACTTATTAATTAGGTAAATTATTCCACAAACATGAAAGGATGACTCACATAAATTAGATATACGGGTGCGTCAAAAAAATGTATACACACTTTGAACTGTCATAGGCAATTGATTTCCCAATCTACAAGGTTAAATTTCTGTGAGAAAGTAATGTTATGTTTCTTCAACAGGTTTTGCAGCAGTGGCAAGGAAGTAACTGCAACATGGCGGACTGCAACTGTCATAGACAATTGATTTCCCGTTCTACAAGGTTTGCATTATACGGTAATGATCGAGTTTTATTTCCAACAAGATGGCGCCCCACCGCACTATCATAGGGACGTACGAGCATACCTGGATCACAATGTGCCAGGCCAGTGGATAGGACGCAGGGGACCAATCGAGTTTCCTGCACGCTCTCCAGACCTCACGACGCTGGATTTCTTCTTATGGGGCACAGTTAAAGATGAGGTGTACAAACGTAAACCACGTAACCTGGACACACTGTGGAATGAGATTCAGGCGGTGTCCGCAGAAATCTCACTGGACACTTTGGTACGATGTACGGAAACAGTGTTGACTCGTACTCAGCAATGTATTGATGCTGAAGGCCACCAGTTTGAACGTTACTCACATTAATCACATTTATTTTTCCAATTGGACATTAAGCTTTCCATGTCCAGAAATTTAGCATTGTAGAACGCGGAAATAAATTGTCTAAGACAGTTCAAAGTGTGTATACATTTTTTTGACGCACCCTGTATATAGTAAGTATACAAGGATTAAAGAAAATCTTGGAGCTCTTTTGACAACATCGAATCATTGTGGAAAACAGGTTTTTTTTTTTGTTCCTGATCGGTTCCGGATTTTTCAGCCATCGTCACAGCAAATCCAAGTCCAAGTTCATGTAGAGATTTCACTTCAACATAATGTTTCTGTTACACTCACACTTGTTGGTTGTATATATGTGGGGCAGGTTATAAGGTTATCCTTATATCCTTATAATTTCTTCACATATGTACAACCAACAAGTGTGAATGTAACAGAAATATTACGTTGAAGTGAACTCTCTACACGAACTTGATGAATTTGCTCTGACGGATAAAAAAAAACAGAAATAATTTTTATGATTGCAGAGATTGGAAAATATCCACCTCTCGATCACCACAAAATGAAAGAGGCTATCACATCAGATAAAATCTCTGATAACAAATGATTTTTTAATTTGTTTATTTCTAATTAATGTTAACCTTTCTTCTACCAAAAATCTCATTAAATGAAACTTATGAATAACCCATAAAGTTAATCAATAAAAACATCAATTCTCTAAAATTGTGGTAATGTATCAACAATAATTTTCTATTGTATTTTTATCTTAAGATAATTCAAGTTTTCTGAATTAGATTTGTGAATTTGGAATATAATTTTAATTTCTGATGAACATAAAAATTTCTTAATCTATAAATATTAAGCTACAACCAGGATAAAATCGCCATAGTATATTAATAATATTAAAGTATTTAATAAGAGTCCTTACGGTCTAGTGGCTAGCACACTCGCCTATGGTGCGAGAATTCAGGGTTCGATTCCCGAGAAGGCAAAGTCGGTGCTGACCCCAGCATCGTGAGTAAAAGTGGGAAGCTACAGTTGGTAGCGAAGGCCAAAACTAAAACAGCGAGGGGACCCGCGGCTGACTTACCACAAGTCCCCACCATACAAGACTTGGCCCTTTACGGGAAGTTGCGCCATAGGTTTTAGGTAATTAATTTATACGATGTTAGATTGATACCTACATGTTTTAAAATGATTAGTTAATCAGAATACTTAATAAAATGCTTCTTTTTTTTATTAAACTAATAAAAGTAACTAATAAAAGTATTAAGAGCATTTATTTAACCTACATGTCCATCAGTGATATTACATGTGATATAAGATTATATCAAGTTTAACATATAAATTTGAACACTATGGGGTTTTGTGATAATTATAAGAAGAAGAAAGAATATAATAAAATAATTTGTTTTTATAAATCCCACTAGAGGGCAATACCCGAGCTTGCGCTCATCCCAGCCCGTGCACAATACAATTAACAATATCTGCCAAATCCATAGACGCGTGGGCAAATAATTATTATAATAAAATAACAATATATAAAATATAAATCAGAAAGTGAAGAAATGTCCTAATTATAAGTCTATATAAATTATACATCAATTGATGGTCTCAGCGAATGAGCGGAATTGGAGAAAATATATCGTAAGAAAATCTCTTTTAATATGCGGCCAAAGCCCCATAAGACCTGAAGTCAATATGTGTTTAATTAATTTTGATTAATTCTGTCTTCTACTTTTGGTATATATTCATCACTAAAAGATGACGTGCTTTCATTGAAGTGGCTCACAGCGTGGGCTCCATGCTTCTCGTGCCCTCTGCCTCAATATCCGTTTTACTACTGAATGCAGGGCTTTTTAGTATAGACTATCGGTAGCGACTCATCTTGGGCAGCCTCTTTTGCAGCTACATATGCGTGTTCATTGCTTTCAATATCGCAAAGTGATTTTATCCATTTCAAGCGGATTTTTTTTCTTAAATGTTCTCATCTAATTTCTTCAGTTAATTCGTCATTATGTGTGGATTTTTGTGATCCTTTATAAAATAACCATATTTTTTTTTTTTTTTTATAAAGGCGGCTCAACATCTGTGGTCATTTGCGCCCGGAGCCTTCTCAGTGCACTGCCGGCCTCCGGACAGTGTTCTCCCGTTACAGACAACACTGTCCATCACCGGACAGTGAGCTGTAGGGGCTCCTAGGAAGAGAAAATCTAAGGGTAGCACGGCTGGATTTGAACCCGTGATCTCCGCGTTACTAGTCCAGCGCGCTACCACTGAGCTAATCCCTTCCCTA